>JAOXJP010232511.1:0-10457 GCA_025762735.1 Platanus orientalis | reverse complement strand
CCACGCTTATCACTTTTCGACGCTGATGTGCCCGCCCCCTGACACCCAGCTGAGGTTAGCATTCTCAAGGGAGGCGGACATAATCCTTGTGATTTTTTTTCTTCTTTTTTCCCTTCTCCACCCACAACCATTCAAACCTTAACCCTAACTCCTAACCTACCCAGCTCCCAATGTACCCTTAGGGAACCCTACAAACTGTCATGCCCCCTTGTTTAACTCTCTTTTCTTTTAGAACTCCCTTTTTATAAGCTGTTGGAATTTTATGTTATCATTGGACTGTTGCATGATTAATCCACAGCCCCTATTAACTCCTAATTAGATCATTGAGCTTAACCAAATTCTCCAAATCCTTGGTAAGGGATTTGAGAATCTGCATGTGTTGGCTGAACCCTAGGCTGTAGGAATTTCCATCTTCCATTGGACTACTTACTCACTACTTGAAGGTCCACACTGCCGAATTGTGAACATGGATGAGAATTAGTTTCTAATTACTAGTTAGACACTCTTAACTATTTGTATATAAAAAAATGGCTCACTTTATATTTGACTGTGTTCATGGGAATTTGTAATTTTAATATTATTCTCATCATATAGTATTAGCTTTTATAGTCCTATATCAGATATAGCCGCTAATTTGGCACCACTGGTTGGTGGCTCAAAATAATCAATAGGACGACGTACAGAAATACAAATCCCTCAAGTCTAAGCACGAGTTTGTAAATATGAACAACATTTATTTTGATAGAGAAGTTTTACCAAGTATGTTCATAATGGATCCCTTTAGTGCATTTAAATAATACATCCACATGCAAACTTAGAATCACTCTAGTTATTGAGATTACATCTCTCCATCATATGGCAACCCTACATGCAACAACCTTACAAGTGATGTGTCCTAAACTACTCATAGCTATAAAGTTTCAGGTCTACAAGAATTGGATTATCAGATCTCTTCACACATTCCAATGTTTTTAACATTCTACTATTTCACCTGAGGACTACCTATCTCATCTCATAAGATCATATAATTACCCCAAGAGATAAAGACATGTGATGATGGAATAAAATGTTCTTCCTTATTTAATGATATTTTATATGAATTGGCTTTGTTAGGACACATGATTCCAACATCAGGCACAACCTTAACTGGTTTTGTTGTGATTCAGCATCCCTCTTGTTAATGGTGATGGTCCTCCTTGCCCCCTAACCTCAATTTTTGCCTTTTCTACTTGTGGTCACTCCCATTGCATTAAAGATATTTTATATGTTTTGGGTTCAGGGACTGGAGGATGATCTTCTACACCGCCATGGATTGTCATCTTTTTGTATGGCCAACCTGTTCTTGAGGACCTGAGAGAATCCTCTCTTTGATCAGCTGTAAAACACAGGCTTACTTCCTTTCTTCTTGCACATCAATGGTGGTCCTCTGATTTCTCTCATTCTGATGAGTTTATCTAAGCTTATCGAATTCACTATACTCGTATGCTGCTGTTAAGTTTTCCACCAAAGAGGGCTGGCGACCATCTTCACAAAGCTCTAACTAGACTGATGAGCACTACCTGTTTTCCCTGTTATAATTTTTTTTTTCTCATTTTTATTTTATTTTTTATTATGAGATCACATAATATTGAGTCTATGATTATGCCTAAGATTTATAGAAATTCATGGTAAAACCATCTCGACCTTGTACTTTATCACCCACTAAATCCTTGCTTATCTTACTGAAATTCTCCTTTAAAAACTCAAATATCTCACTAATCTCATAGTTATGAAATTCCACATTGGAATCTCTCAACTTTTTGTCAGTTCTTTTATAACTAAGAAAGTTGTTTCCAACTTGCCATCAGACTTATAAACTGTTTTTTGGTGGGGTATATTTCTAAGCTATATTACTGTGAAATTGGGTATGTGCACCTACATGTTACCTATGTTTATGGGTTTAGGTGCTACTCTCTGGATTTCCAACTCCCAGTTTAGGGGTCTATATAGTTTAACTGATATATTTTGAAATATTGTCTCAATTTCAATATAATGTCAACTGTGGTGAAAAGTAAATTTGGTAACTTGGTGGGTGATTGGGACTCTTGGGTTGTGTCTTCCACTCAGTAGATGGATTTGGAAAGAAATCATGGTGGCATAAGAGGAATTAAGAGGAATTCTCAAGCTTTTGTAGGAATGTAGACAGATTTTTGGAGAACTAGAGTGGTGAGGAAACTATGTGAAATGTGCTCTCGGTTATACAAGCTAGTGACAACCAAATATTTACTAGTTAGGTACTTAGAATAATTTGGTGCCCTTCATTCCGCTTGAATCCCCAAGAGGTAGAAATAGATGACAAAAGGGTATATAGACGACTTGAAGCGATAGAGAGAGAGAGCATCATATGAAACATGATTAGCATTTGGATGATATGTACAAGAGTGAATTCTCTTCTTGAGAGTATAGGAAGATGAAAATCATCATGAATAGGATCAGAGGTATTACCCATCTCAAATAATGGAGATGTAGAAAAGACTTCTTGGAGAGGCAAATGAGGGTCTTTCTTTTTTGCCTTAAGCATGGTTCTAAAGATCACCCGATCCGGTTGAGGATCGGCTGGTCCGATCTCGATCCTGCATGAGAATTGGGTTTGTCATGTATTGGGCCTTGGATTGGGTGATCCATGGTTGGATCGTTGGCTTGGCTGATCCTATCCGATCCAAGTGATCTGACCATGGATCGGGTGATCCTGAGTTGGATTGGCCTATACAAAAAATGACCATAACTTATCATTCTCACTTTTTCTCGTTCTTGCTCTTCCAAACACTGATTTCCCTCAATTTGTTTTCTTTAGATTTCGCATCTTAACACCCTTGTGTGACATTAGATACAAGTTTTGAAGATCAAAAACTTGTTTTTTGACGGATTTGAGTGGATTGAACAAAGATTTTGGGGGTTTTTTACGAAAGATAAAAATGTATGATTTTTTTACTCAAAACTCCGTTTTGATTCATTATTTTTGCAATAAAATGATAGATCAACACATTTAGATGTTAGATCTATTAATTTATTGCATAAAAAACAAGATTTGAGTGACATTTGATGGATTAAAGTCATTTTTTTTAAATAAACATTTTTCCAAAAATTCAAGAAAAATTCTAAAATTAATATATAGTATATATATGATATAATAGACCATAAATCCTATGGGTTTGGGATCAAAACCCATTGATCTATGGTTAAACATGAATTTTCAATTTTTTTTTAATTAATCTGAAAATTAAAAATTAATTCTTTTTTATATATAATTACTTTTTTTTTCCAAAAATTTAATAGTGTATGATTTGTTGTTAAGAAAATGTAATCTTATGGTGTGGTCTTTGTAGGTAATTCGACTAAAAATCCTTATTTTTAAACACTTTTTTGTTAAAAATATGCATTTTTCCGAAAATTCAAAAAAAATTTAAAATAAATAATAGACTATAGATCTATGGGTTTGGGACAAAAACCCATTGATCTATGGTTGAACATGATTTTTTTTTAAAATTATTTTTTATTTATCAAAAAATTTAAAATTAATTATTTTTTATATAGAAATATTGTTTTTCATAAGTATGCTAGTGCATTATATTTTATCAAACAAATGTAATCTTATAGTGTGTTAATGACTTGATTTTATTTAAATTTGATGGATATTTATTACTTTATGTATTTTTTGTGTTCTTTAACATGTTTAAACTTAGAAAAAAGATATAGCTTTTGGGTTAAGTTCAACCAGGAAAGAAAAGATTTTAGACATTGGTTGGTCGTTTTGTATTGCATTGATCCTGGATAAATAACAAGTGAAATGTAACTGGTGTAATAAGATTATGTGGGGGGTGCGACTAGGTTAAAGCATCACCTTGCTGGCGCAGGAGGAGATATTGAACCATGCTTGTAAGCACCTAAGGAGTTGACGTTGGACATGCAGACACACTTGAAAGAGGCGAAGCAAGAGAAAAGTCTGAAGTAGAAGTAAAAAGAATTATTGCAAGAACAATTTAGGCTTAAGGGTAGGGGGCGTATGTGAGAAGAAGATATTGAAGATGAAGAAACCTATGGTTTTGATGGTATGAATAGGCTAGAGAGCAGCTTATGATAGTAATGAGAGAAAGTAGACAGTCTGCACAAACTGATGATGCGAAAAGAGATTCTCTGTTTCCGGCCCTCTCACGGGCATAGGAGGGATAGGTTCTCAATATCACCTTGGTGGTGGGTTATCGTCACAACCAACTTTTGGGAGGAGTGAGACCTACATGGAGCCTATAGCGATTGAGATAGAGAGGACACGTTATGAAAAAGAAGAAACTATAGAGAGATGGAGATCAACTGGGCCGAAAGAGTATAGAAAAGATGGAGCAAAACATAAAAGAATCAATGATATGTTTAAAAAAAAAGCGGAAGATGAGGTAGGGCAGGGAGTATGTAGGATGGTACATGTTGGAATCTCATTCTTTGCTATAGAGAGCCTATTTTTTCAGAACATGTGATGTTATTACACAAACAGAGCCATGGATACAAGGCCCTAACCAATATCAGCTGACAAATATTTATCTGCCTAAAGAAGTAGATGGCCTGAGGGATTATATTCAAAGCTTAAAGAGGTTTTGACCTAGATATGTATGCAGCATCATGTGTGACGGATGACTTTCCAAGACAAAGAAGTCATTGATAAATTTAATGGTGTACTCTTACAAGGATATGATTTTTCACAAATTGGTTGACAGTACTAGCCATTCAAAAGCAAATGAATATATATTCAGGTTGATGGATAAGGTGGTGGATGAGGTGGGTGAAAAAAATGTTGTCTAAGTTATGATGGACAATGAAGTATCATTTAAAGCTGCAAGGGGAGGTGCTAATGAAGAAGATGAAACATTTGTTTTGGACCCCTTCTGCTGCGCACTGTGTTTACCTCATGCTAGAGAAAATTGTAAATGTAAAGCACATAACAGAGGCTATTGAGAAAAACAGAAAGATAACTAGTGTTATTTACAACAGTGCGCATGCAGTAAATCATATGAGAGACAACCACATAGATGGCCGTGATTTACTACGCCCAAGGATCACCCGCTTTGTCACAGAGCACGTGGCTTTGGAGAGCCTCATGAGACATAAACATGCTTTTCAAAGATGTTTCACAGATGAGAGTTTTTTTAGGCTATGTCAGAATCAACAGCAGGAAGAAATAGTCGATTGTAGGAGTATGTCAATATGTGTTGGATAAATCGTTTTAGCATAGAGTTGATGAAGTATGTAAGGTCATGGAACCTTTTGTTAAAGTTTTAAAACTTGTTGACCAAAATAAAAAACCCTCTATGCCTTACATCTATAAGGCAATGGATAGGGCGAAGAGGTCCATAGAAATCATACACAATTATAAAATGGATATCAAGATCATCGACTCTTGGTGGAATAGACAACTCCATAACGATCTACATATAACAGGTAATGTGTAATTATTTATAGTTGCTTATTGTAGTCTTGTAGGTAGTTTGAAATTTATGTTTACAGGTCAAGTGTCAACTAACTTTATATTATTTGACAGCATATTTCTTGAATCCGTAGTTCTAGTACACTGATCTAGAAATGAGTTTGAAGAATGATATCATTATAGGAACGAAAGTGGTAATTCAATGACTATATAAAGATTTGTATAAACAAAAAGCTGCAATGAGATAGGTAAGTAATCTTTTAATTTTGATTCGATTCATTGCATACAAAAGTAATTGTATTTATATTTATTTTCAGCTAGTCCGAACAAATAAATTGATATGTTGTCTATAACTCTGCAGATGAGTCAATTTATGAGAGAAGAGGGATTTAAGTCAGACCTCACATTGCTTGCTATAGAAAAATGCCAACCATGTATGTATTTTTTCAATAAATATATAATCTTTTACACCTAAGTGTTTACGTTTATATAAATTTGACATGCTTTACTCTTATTGCAGATAAGTGGTGAGATTTATATGGACATTACACACTTGTTTTTAAAGATATTGCCATCAAAGTCCTCAGTCATATAGCATCTTCTTTTGGGTGTAAAAGGAATTGGAGGCTTGAAGCACATTCTCTCTAATTCACACAAGACCAATAAATAGATTGAAGATGTCGAACATTCATAAGTTGGTGTATATGCATTATAATATATGTTTGAAGGTTCGCAACATATTTGAAAGGCAACAAGATGTTGACTTCTACAATCCTATTGACCTCAACCACATCTTCACAGCTAATGATGTATTGGATAATTGAATTTGTGAGGATGAGAACCCAATACTTGATGGGCAAATGATAGATTGGATTGAGAGTGGACTACAATAGGTGGCTGCCACTACGGTTACTGCACCTGAGGGTATAGATCAAGATATGGATGATAGCTACAATGAGATGCACACTTTCTTTTTTAATCCAAGGCCTGATGTTGGCTGAACAACAGATCATGGGATTGATGATATGCAAGTTCTACATCCAGGTGTCCAGCCCCAGCCCGAAGTCACTGCCTCCCAGTCCCATCAGCATACAACGTCAACGATTGTTGAGACTGAGTCTAAGAATGAGAGTGTTGAGTAGAGTTTTGATGATGATGGAGATGATGTTGCAGGTGTAGGTAGTGCCACTGGCATTGATGCGGGTGGAGGTACTGGTACTGGTAATGGTAGTATCCATTACGGTTTCATAGGGTATGATTCTTAATACATTACCACACAAGATTCATCCCACGGTGATCGACCTAGACCTACTATTACAAAAGACAAAGCAAGTCTAAGACACCTACACATACCCAACATTATGATGGACAACCAGAGTATAGAGGGTAGGACCATGAATTCTACTCTACCTTTGGGTATGAGATGTTCGATGACTAAGTACTTTAGATCTTGAGTTTTTGGCAAATTTTTAGCTAAAAGGAAACTTCTCACATGAGTTGGTTTCCTTCTCCTACTAGGAGAAGTGGAAACGTGTGGATGCTCTTCCATGGGCAAACTAAAAAAAATCTCTATATAATATGAGATTGGTTTGTTGGAGTGTGTTTTTCTTTCTCAAGAGTTTTCTATTTGAAGGGTTTTCTTCAAGATTAGAAAACAGGTCTACACCAAGTTGTGAGAGAAGGTAAGAAGGAGTTTTTTCACAAGGTTGAGAGAAGTGAAGGAGAAGGGTGTAATAGAATTAAGGGTTTAGGTTCGAGTGTGAGAGCTTGAGCAAAAGATCTTTGTACATCCTTTAATTTTATCATATAGTAAAAAATGGATATCCCCGTAGAGGTAGGCATCTTGACCAAACCACATAAAAATCCTTGTCTTGTGTGATTGTTCATATATTTGTTGCTTCTTTATATATTCTTTATTGTATAGATCATAAATGGTTTAGGCCCATATCCTGTCATGTGGAATATCAGATCTGTTTCCCCTACACCAACAATATTCAATTAGAAACTTCCTCAAGGTTACAATACCCCAAAGGGATGACAGATGATAAACACACAAGGAGTTCACTATTTTCCCAAGTGTTAGAAATGCACCCCTTAGCTGCAAAACTGCCAATGGTGTTGGCAAGCCTTTTGAGTTGGCTACAATCTTGGATGATTGCTCTAATGCACCATGGTAGATCGCAATCTAGTTCGTGGAGAAGTTTAACATTTGAGAATGAAGTTGTCACCTTCCAATAAAATTTTTTTGTGATGATAAACCATGTGAAATTTTAAGTCCAAGACAGACTGTTCATGCTTTCGCTTCCTCTACCAACCAAGAGTGGATATATTTTGACTCATGGCCCTTAAAGTTTCCCATATGGGCACAGGTTGCTGCATTGTTAATGCCTACTAGTCAATTTCATGTATAATTTCTCATTAGTGCATTCATAAAATTACTCCGTGTTTCACTCCATGGCTACGGGTAAAGTGGAAATAACATTTCATATTTTAATTTTGCAATTCAAAATATACACATTTGCCCCATTAGTCGACCGCAATTAATTTGGTGTATAAGTATAAAAAAGTGCATCTCATCTTGAATGATGATAGAAGTGGCAATTATCGATGAATGGAAATAGCTCCTACATTGTAACTAACAGTTCTAATGTTGCTAATCAGAATGAACTAGTGAGAGAGATATAAGTGGGTCATAAAAGGGTTCAAACATTGATTGACCGATAAAATGACTACACAATGTAATATAAAAAAATTCGTACTTCATGAGTGGTTATTTTCAGAGATTATCAATTCATAGTTAACTCATAGAAACATCTAATTAGACTTCTCACTTCAAATATACATGTCACTTCCTCTCATCAAACACATTGCACTCCACCTTGCCCCCTGAAAATATTTAAGAAGAGATGATTATTATTAATTTAAATCACCATAATTACAATTGGTTTAATTAGACAATTACATTGATAGTGATGAAAACTACATCAAATCCAATCTTATCATATGAAATCCAAAAAATCTAATCTTATCTATTTTAATCTTTATCAAATCTTTATTTTTCTAATATCCCCTTCCTCTTTTTCTTCTTTTTTTTTTTTTTTTTTTTTGTGTTAAATTCCCCTTCCTCATTTAGCTTTAACATAATATAGTTCATTTAGATAGAAAATTTATGGTGCACTTCCAGAGACTTATTTGAAAATTTATTTGAATACTAAAATATATAGGTACACAAAATGGGTGAATTTATCATGTGATATACTTTTTCAATATCATCGATAAGAGCAACAGCTAAAATTTATAGATCCCAATCTGATTCAAATAAAACAATTTCAACAATCAGTCAAGTACTACGTGAACAAAAAAGAGAGGCTTAACTGGGCAGGGCTAGCCTAAAGCCCGACATGTCCAAAAACTAGTTAACTTCCAGCTAGGCTGAGTTCAGGCCCAGCTTTTAGGCCTGAAGTTTCATTTGGGCAAACTCAATTTGAGCCTGATACTTGGCCCAGCCTGGCCCAAAGTAGTCAACAAATAACATTTTTACTAGGATGTTAATATTAGGCAAGTATTTTTACTCTTTTTTTTTTTTTGTGTGCGTGTGGGGGGGTTAGCAAATTTACCATCATTAAATAGTTCAATGTGTCTATCCAAAAATAAATAAAACTGATGCAATTTGCATTTAGGGGCAATTATGGGCCTAAAATCAACCCAAAGATTAAGATAAGAGTTCTAGTTTGAACAGCCTGAAGCCCATTGTTTCAAAATGGACTGGGTTCAAGCTGACTACCTTGGACCGAGTTCAGGCATATCTAAAACATTTCGGGCTGACCTCAGCCGGACCCAGCTTGGCCCAACGGTCCTAAAAAAATGTTTTTTTTTGTTCATGTAGTAAGCTCAGGTGGCTAGAGCTGATCAGATCTCATAAAACAATTAATTAGTGATTATTATGCTTGTGGAAGAAGAAGAAGATCATCTTTATTATTATAGCAAATTTTTACTACAAAGTCACCAGTAATTACTTGTTGCACCCATACATTACAAGACAACCCCATTAAAAAGAAAATACTACGACATGGGAGCTCTTATTATAAATCCCAATAACTCGTAGCGGTTATTTCTTAGCGGCACACCCAGCTGATAACTCAACAGACACACTAAACATAGGCATTAGGGTTTGCTAAAAGAAAGGCTTCCACAGCCTTGTACATCCCCTTCAGTCGTTCTTCGCCTTTCTTCGCCTCCTCTTCACTCATCCCAGCATTACCAGCCATATGGAACTCCCCTGTCAACTTAGAAACACATCCACCATCACCAGACGCCTCAAACTTGACCTCACTGGTTATCGATTTAAGATTGGCATCCAATACACCACCTTCTATCAAAGTGATTTTGTACACAAGATTCTTAGTGTCGACTACGTCAAGCCGCTCCTTGGAGTATTTGAAAGGACTACCTATATACGAAACAAATAAAACATGGTTAGGCTATGGCATTCTAGAATGTGTTTACATAACAACATAGTACTACCAACCTTCAGGATAGTTGATTTGTTTGATGCTTCCAACCCCTCCATCTCCTTCAACAAATTCGATGCTCTTTATATGCTCAGGCGCGAGCTTGGGTAAGAGGTTGTGAGAGTCAAGGGCCAAAGCTTTGAACATCCTAGCTGGAGGGACTGAAGTGGTGACTTCTAGGGTATGGCGTGTGACACCCATGTTTGCCTGGTGCAACAAGATGATCTAAGGAAGAAGAAGAAGAAGTTGGATGAAATGACTTAAATGATTTAGCAAGGATTCTTGGGTTGTGGAGATGGTGAAGAGCGTTCTTAGTATTTATAGATTGAGATGGAGGTACCTTTGGCTTGTAAGTCCCCGATCTAAGTTCAATGATCTTCTAGATTCTAGCTAGAAGAGTTTAAATAGATGATGAGAGAGTTTTCCGAGTGGTTGAACCTACACTGCTTAAAAGGACTTAAAACTTGGTAAAGGAAAAGACAACACATGACATT
>JAOXJP010232510.1:0-10457 GCA_025762735.1 Platanus orientalis | reverse complement strand
ACTTTTTGGTACTGATGCGTCAGCCCCTCTGGTTCCGTTTGCACAGTTCTCACAAGATTCGTTTGCACATAATCCGAGCCCGTCCATGTGGGACAACTCAAGTTTCACATTTTTACTAGTTTTACCAGGGATCAACTAGTCACTTTTGGAGACAATTTTTCATTCACCCATTAATGGTTTTAAGCATCCAACTATATGACATTGTTCTCCTCATTGAGGTGAACACTAACACATGTGGACCTGCCTCAAACAACATGTGGGTCTCACTCTCACTTTTTATTTTAGCTCAAACATAGCTGAACAATCAGATTTTTCACAGAAAAATCTGAACATTTTTCAAAACCGTTTCCAACAAATATGTGAATGAAGATGTTGGAAATAAAAAATATGCTATGGAGAGGTTCTTGGATTCTAAAATGTTGGATGGGAAACCTTTTATGGGTCAGGTACATGAATACTAATGATCCTAAATGACATACTTGGTCAAGGGATGCAAATTGATGACTCCATTTTGGCCGGTAGCTCTGATTGAAAAACCGTCCTCTCACAATGAATACAAGAAGACCCTGAAACACAAAATGAAAGAACTATCCCTATGAGATCCTCGTTGTTATATCGATAAAACCCACACCCAAGATTTGACTAATGGGGCTATGGAGATGGTCACCAAAGCCCGTCTTAGACATATGGGAAAGAAGAATAAATTCAAAAGAAAATCTTGACTAATGGCAAAGAATTTTAAGAAGATTGTTATACGTGCTACGTGAGAACTAACCATCATGTAGCTGTGTGTAAACACAATAAGAAAAATAATTAGTATTCTGCTAATGCTCAAGTTAACTTGACACAAACTGATGTAATAATGGCTGCGGTATCTGAGTCCACCCTCGTCAATAATAAGGAAATGTGACGTGAATGTAGAGGTCATAAGTCATATCAATGGTGATTGGAATGTGTTGGTGATATTCAAAAGGGAAGAAAATGTTGTGTCCAGGATTTGGTGTCAAAGATGGTGTCTTGGACACTGGGGGATTGAGAAAATTTAAAAGAAGATGACTTTTTTGATTAATAACCATGATTTCAATACCTCTAACAAGAGGTTTAAATAGACTAATGAAAGAAAAAGATGAAAACTAATAGAAACCAAATCACATCAATTTTTATGTAATATTTTCATAATCAAATCATTCTTACCTAAGCTAATTCTAATCAAATCAAATCTTAATCTTCTTAGTTCTAGCATTATTTTTATAGATCTTTATTTCCTAATACTTACTTTCATAATATCTTTATTTCCCTAACACTCCCTCCTGAAATGCTTGGTGATTTTGGACAATAATCTTCATGTGGTTAGACTACTAGTGCCTAATCAAATTAATGAATATTGTTGCTGATGCTTGGTGCTTGATGATGTGAAACCGCCTGATGAACCAAAAATTAGTTATACCGAAATCAGATGCATTGGGCCTTTATTGACCCCATTTTTTTTTTAAATATTTATAATGGCCATTATGAGTTGAATCATGATGGACTTTCCTCCTGCATTGCGTAAGTGGTAGCCGTAATGTATTTGATTTTTTCATGATGTATTTGATCACAACGTATATGATTTTCTCACCCCTCGCTTGGGGAATGACCACAATATATACTATATTGATATGGATTAGCTTTAGCCATAATGTGCTTTCCTCATGCATCACATGGGAATTAGCCACAATAGTCTTAGTGGCTTATGCTTGACTTTTTTTTAGCATAGATTTCTTCTTTTTCTTTTTAAATGACAATAAGCCCAGCCTGATCTGGATCAAATTCACCATTAATAACAGACAACCCATCACCTTTGATCTCTTGCTGTCAAGACTGCATTGGCCATGCGATTTGATGCTCTTTTCTTGGAGATGGTCAAGATAACTCCATGAGATCCAAGCTTGAAACCCAATTGAAAAATCTCAAGGGCAGAATTGGATGGATCTGCTGTGTCAACTAAAAAAATAGAAAGACAAGGGAGAAAGATTATGAAACTCTAACAGAAAGATGAGTTCAAGAGTTAGAAGAGAAGATGTTAGGACTGGTAAGCGACAATTGCCGCCCACTGGAGAAGAGTGATCACAAAGTCTTTATCAGTTAAGGATCGATTGCTCTAATACCATGAGAAAATTTAAAAGAAAATGACTCTTTTTTGATCAATAACTGTGATTACAATATCTCTAATAAAAGGTTTAAATAGACTAATACAAGATAAAGATGGAAATTAGTAGAAGCCAAATCACATCCATTCTTACGTAATATTTTCATAATCAAATCATTCTTACCTAAGCTAATCCTAATTAAATCAAATCTCAATCTTGCTAATTCTAACATTATTTTCATAGATCTTTATTTTCCTAGTACTTATTTTCATTATATCTTTATTTACCTAATAGGGACGACACATGGAAGAAAATGGGCAGGGGTTAGAAGAAATTTAAAATATCTGCCCATTTTCTTCCACATGTCGTCCCCTGGTTTCCAAGACACCATCCTCGACACCAAATCCTAGACATACCATTTTCTCCCATTAAAAAAATGGAATATTAGGTCTAAATCTTGAATTCAAAATAAAAAGTGGAATATTAGGTCTAAATCTTGAATTCAAAATAATTGAACATGAAAAATGAGATATATGCACAATAAATAAACCATAGAATAGATTAGGAGATAGCTTTTTAATCTTACATATAACTAATTGTTGAAAACAAAAGCCGTTCAATGTCTTTCCCTTCTATTTCAAACTTGATTTGTTTTCAAAATTTTCTCTTTTCATTTAGTCCCACATTGGCTGGGAATAAAAAATGATTGCAATATATAAGTTCACTCTCCATCCCACCTTGTGTATTTTGGAGAGAACCCTCACCCACATGTATATGTGTACGTGCATGAACATGGGCTCGGGCATTGACACAGGTCTGGGTGTGGGTGTAGGCAAAGGCATTAGAGGCACACTTTGCACTTCACACCTGCGCATCATCTTAGAGTCACATTAGGGGTTACAAGATTTTTTTTTTGATGGTATAGATGTGTTCTCATTGAATTTGGGTTAGTCGCAACTGATGGGTCGGCGATTGAACTAGAGTTGGGCTTAGGAGGTCCACAATTAAGGTGTATTGCAATTGAGAGCAGTCGGGCCTGTTTAGGACCAAATTCGAGACTGGATTAGGAATGGAAACTAAGGCCCATGGGTCGAGACAGAGGTTCGTCAAGGTCTAATCTGTGACTAAACCTGATCCATGACTAGGCTTAACTGCTAATGGGTTGGGTTCAATTGCGAATGACCCAAAATATCCCAAACGAAGCTTGTGACACAAGCTAGCTTGTACAAAGCCCACATTTCACCTTGGAAAAGGCTCAATCGCAATTAGAATCCTAGATTGATGTTCACCAAGAATTGGACATGTATTGGGTGGTTAGTAAGATGGAATTGGAGGCCATCATCACTCTATAACATAAACAAATGGGTTTAGAAATCCAATTGTGACTAAGACATCCAGATTGGACAAAACAAAGAGTGAAATTGAGAATAAAAAGGAGAAAATGAAAAGAAGAAGGAGAAAAAGGTTGCCATTAATGACACCTCTCTCACCCTTTATTCTTTCTTTTTGGGTATTTGTTAAAAGACATAAGGCCCATCATAGCCCTTAGATCAACACCTCCCTCAAGGAGTCTTGCTTTGTATCATTGGGTTGAAAAACCACCTCAATCCAAGTGTGTTCTCATAGAAGAACCTCTACTTGGTTGATGGTGCTACCATTGTCATCTTGACTTCTTGACTTCTTGACTCGGTTTTGACATTTGTTGAACAACTTGATAAGGGAAGACTACCAAAATTTTCATTAAATTTGGACAACTTTTCATGGATGTTTTGAACACCCGACTCTACAAGGGTAATAAGTTATTAAAGGAGGTATCATACATCTCTATCAGGCAATGCAAGCCCTTTGAGAGACAAGGAGTTTATTTTGAGCTTAGTTGTATCGCAGAGGTAGCTTGGTACGCACCCTTGCACAATCTTGTGTGATGCCTCGATTATCATCAAGAAATGCAATAACGACACCTCTATGTCTCGGGTCACTCAATTTTAGTTTTATTAAATTAAAATTACTTGATTTTTAAGATTGTACAATTAAGGGATTAATTGGACTTATTGGATTCACAAATCCAACAATTTGAAGATTCGTCTAGTTTTGACTTAATTGGACTTATTGGATTCACTTATTCATTACAAGTGAAAACATGAACCCTTTTGGTTCTAGTTTTAACGCCACCAAGTTCAATGGAAATAAATTTAAGAGATGGGAACACCGGATCTTGTATTGACTTCAATATCTTGAAGTCAAGTATGTATTGACTGATGAACCTTCTTTATACCTTGCCTCCACTAGAGCCTCTGAGGCAAAGATAGAAGAGGCTGCCAAGGCTAAAAACAAGTGGGACAAGATGATTAAACTTACTGTCATCACCTGTTGGTGTCGATAGCTGACTACTTATTCAAATAGTTCTTCAATAAATTACAGATTTCTAGGGAGCTTTGGGAAGCCCTAAAAGCGGTATATTGTGGTGAAGAGTCTGGCTACTAAGAGTTTCAAGTCCAGAATTACTTCAAATAGAAAATTGTTGAGAATAGACCCATTTTAGAGTAGATTCAAGAGTTGCAAAAGATGACTAAATCTATATTGTTGCAGGCATACCCTTGCCTTTGAAATATCAAGTAAATGTTGTAATTGTCAAGCTGCCACTCTCTTGGAAGGATTACAAGCTTAAATTGATTCACAAGTAAGAAGACATGTCTGTGAAAATCTTGAAGCATCACATGAGGGTCAAAGAGCTTCACCGTGAAAAAGGAGAAGAAAGAAGATTATTTTGTTAAAGCTTGCATCGTTTAGAATAAGTCTGTCGACAAGAAGCCACTAAAAAAGAAGTGGTGTGAGTTGAAGTCCTAAGAAGGGAAAACCCTTTAAAGAAAGATAAAGCTAAATTCACCTGCTTCCATTGTGAAAAGCCAGGTCACATTGCTTGTGATTGTTGCAGTAAGAAGACTTTAAATACAAGGATAAGGAAAAGCAAATAGCCAAACTAGAGAAGAACATTTTCATGATCTCTAAGCTCAATTTGGTTGGAGATGAAGTTGACTAGTGGGTAGACAATGACGCTACATGCCACGTTTGTAATGATAGGAACTTATTTAATTCCTATTAAAATGTAAATGGAATGAACATGTACATGAAAAACTCCACCAGTTCTAGTGTTAGTGGCAAGGGATAGGTCGAGTTGAAATTCACTTATGGGAAGTTTGTATTTTTGTAACAAGTCTTGCATGTCCCAGACATTAGGAAGAACTTCATCGTAGGGTCGTTTTTGGTCAAGTATGGATTCAAGATGGTGTTTGAGTTATTCATAAAAAAAATGGTGTTTGAGTCTGATAAAGTTGTATTGACTAAGAATGGTGTATTTGTAGGCAAAGGTTTTGCCACTTGTGATATGTTTAAATTACACTATCAATGAGATACAAAGTTCTTTTGCTTACATGTCTAAGTTAAGTAATCTATGGCATGGTAGATTAGGATATGTTAATTATAAGAAAATTAAGTGGGTTATTGAAATAAGATTAATCACCAATCTTAGTGATCTATCTAATGATAAATGTATCACGTGTAGTAAATGTAAAGTTACACGTAGCTCCTTAAATAGTGTAGAGAGATCAACGAATGTGATAGATTTGATACACAATGATATTTGTGAGATTACAGATACTCTTATAAGAGGAGGTAATTGGTATTTCATTATCTTCATCGACGATGCGTCCAAGTATACATATGTATTTCTAATAAGGACTAAGGATGAAGCGTTTGAGAAGTTCAAGTCTTACAAGGATGAAACTGAAAACTCCCTTAAATTAAAGATCAAGACTCTAAGGTCTGATCGAGGTGGCGAATACCTTGACTCGGATTTCATTTTTGTGAAGAACATGAAATTAAAAGAGGTATGTCAACACCTTACACTTTGCAGCAAAATAAAGTTGCCGAGAGAAAGAATTGCACATTAATTGAGATGGTCAATTCTATGTTGATGAGTTTAGGTGCATGTCCAAGTCTATGGGGAGATGCCTTGTTGAACGCAAGCCACATATTGAATCGTGTTCCTCAGAAGACACTAAGTGTCACACCATATGAGATATGGAAAGGAAAGAAACCGAATTTGGGTTACTTCAAAGTATGTTGTTGTTTTACTCAGGTTAAATTCCAGAATGAGCACACCTCTAAGATTGGACTAAGATGAATAGATTGTGCATTTATTGGATACTCTATAATGAGTAAGGCTTATAAATTTATCAATTTGGAGACACATGACACTCACACTATGGTTGAATCCACAAATGCAAAGTTCTTTGAGAACATATTTTTATTCAAGAATAATAAGGAAATAGTGGGGGTATATGAGTCTGAGTCCAATAATAAGAGAAAACCTGAGGCTTCCAAGAAAGCAAAACCTCATAAAAGTGCAAGAGAAAGAAAGTCAAAGGACTTTGGTCCTGACTATGTACTCTATCTGGTAGAGGGAGATCCACTATTTTACAAAGAAATGATGTCATCCCATGATGTTGTCTTTTGGAAGGAAGCAATAAATGACGAAATACATTGAATTATTTCTAACCACACATGACTACTAATGGATCTACCTCAGGGCCATAAACCCATTGGTTGAAAGTGGGGTTTTAGAAGAAAACTCAGACCAAATGTCATAGTTGAAAAGTTTATGACCAAATTGATTGTTAAGGGGTACAACGAAAAAGACTTTGACTACTTCGATACTTATGCCTCAGTAGCAAGAATATCGACTATCATGTTGCTGATAGTGATGGTTGCAATAAAAAATCTAATAATTCATTAGATGGATGTAAAAATTGCATTCTTGAATGGTCAGTTGGAAGAAGAAATTGACATGAGGTAGCCAGAAGGTTTTGTCATGCCATGACAAGGAAACAAAGTGTGTATGTAAATATGATCCTTGCATGAACGAATTGAAGCACACACCAAAGTAGTGGCATGATAAGTTTTGAATTACTATTCTCTGAAATGGATTTAAATCCAATGATGGTGACATGTGTATACATAGCAAGACCATCAGAGAATCATGTGGGATAACTAGTTTGTATGTTGATGATATGCTCATCTTGGGGACTGATATTGATTGTCTTAATGAAACTAAGAAGTTTCTAACTTTGGTGTTTGATATGAAGGACTTAGGGGTTGTCCAAGTGATTTTGAGAATCAAGATTTTCAAAAATGATAGTGGGTTTGTTATCACACAATCATAATACATTGAGAAAGTTCTCAAAAGATTCAACATGTACAAATATACTCCGGCATCCATAACTATTAACACCAATGTCAGGTTGACAAAGAATAGAGGTTGTCGTATATCTCTGTACAAGTATTCATAGATGGTTGGCTTCTTGATGTATGCTATGTAAAACACTAGGCCAGACATCGCCTTTACAATTGGAATGTTGAGTAAATGCATAAGTGGTCCAGGTAGTGAGTACTAGAGTGATTTATTTATGGTTTTGAGATACTTAAAAGGTACGATAACTGCAAGGTCTATTATGAAAGGTATCTGGTTGTTGTTAAGGGACACAACAATGCTACTTGGACTTTAGGTTTGGATGATTCTAAATCTATGACAACCTAGATATACACGTTAGCAAGACGTGCAGTCTCCCAAAATTTGAAGCAACAAACATGTTTGATTCATTCGACAATGGAATCAGAATTTACTACACACTCATCAACCGGAGATGAAACATAGTGGTTAAGGAATGTATTAGTAGATGTACCAATATGGACCAAGCCAGTTCCTTGTATAGCCATATACTATGATAATCAGTTGGCTCTGTTGAAAGCATATAACAAGAATAATAATGGAAAGTCTAGGACGATACGGTTGAAGCATAATCACATGAGGGATCTACTTACCAATGGCATAATAGCCATATAGTATGTGAAGTCTAGTGAGATTTTGGAAGATCCTTTATCTAAAAGCCTTGGGAAGGAGTTAAACTCCGATATGTTGAAGGGAATGAGACTATTAGGTCTGTAGGTAGTACTGGTGGACACCCAATTTAGTTGTTTAGGTTCAATAGGAAACCAACTTGATTGCCAGAAGGTTCAATGGGAAAAAAAGACATGTATTGCTGAAAAAACACAAATGTTTCTTTAATGAAATAAGTCTGTTCCTATGGTGATCTTATAATTGGTTACATAGTTATTAAACTTGGACTGAACCAGTTGGTTGGACCAATAACCCAGTGACCCAACACTTCAACCGGTCTGGGTTGCTAACTAGATTGTTTTTATAAATGACCCGGTCAAGCTCGTTGAAACCCGATGGATTTTTTATCGAACCATCCAACCCAGTCGGTCTGACCATAAATCCCCGAGTTACTAGAAAAAGGACAAAACATTAGTTCCACCAAGAGTTGAACTTAGGTCACTAAATTCAAACTCAAATGTTCTTACCATGAAGCCATGAAACTTTTTTTTGCTTTGTACCTATCATTAAAAGTAATAATTAATACAAAACCTTCATTTTTGCCTATCTAATCCTTTTTGTTTAATTACATTATATTGTAAGAATATGTGATATAAAATTGTTATATAATTTTTCCAACTTATATTCTTATTTAATATTTTTTATTTTTTAATTGATATTGCGGTTCAACCAGTGACCCACCAGTTAAACCACTGACCCGGTGACCCATGTTCTTCGCCGTGTCAATGTCTGGTCCGGGTTTAATAACTATGGTTGGTTATCCTATAGATGCGTAGTCTTTAAGCCTCAGTCAGGGACTGCAGATGAGAGGATGAGAATTGGGTTCTTTTAATGAGTTATGACAGACTTTAGGTTGGGTTAAATGATACCCATGTTGAGTTGAAACAAGCTTTGGTTGGATTGATACATTCCTTGGTAGAGTTGAAACATGCTCTTGATGTTACGGAAAAGAGTTTCTTAAAACCTGATTCGTTGATGCCAAATATGAAACTCACCTTTTTGACTATGGAAGCTAGTCACTTCCTATGAGATTCTGGTTATCTTTAGAGCACTTAGTAAATCAAGGAGAGAGCACAAACTCTAAAATGTTGAGCGTCATGTAGTGTAAACCCTGTCAAAAGGACTATGTGTAACAAGCTGGGTTTGTCAGAAGAGATACTAGTTTTTGGGTACTCTACACTATATTCTCAAATGGACAATAACCTGTTACACAAGGTGTTGGTTCCAAGGTCATCCACCATGCACGGATGCACAAGAGACCTTGCTTATTGCAAATAAATGCTTGTTTTTCAAAATTTTAAAAACAAGTGGGGGATTGTTGACAATGAAATCCCGTTCAATGTTTTTCTCCTTCCATTTTCAAATTTAATTTATTTTCAAAATTCTCTCTTTTCATTTAGTCTTACATTGGTTGAGAATAAAAAAGGATTGCAATATATTAGTTAACTCTCCCACCCACCTTGTGTATTTTGGAGAGAACTCTCTCCCATGTAGCAGCGATGCAACGAGGTGTTATGCACCTCGCCCCCCCCACACATGCATGTGCATATGTATAAGCATGGGCATGGGCAAGAGTACATATATGGATGCGGGCAAGGGCTTAGGCGCAAGGGCGATTTAGGTGCACTTGACCCGTGTGCATCATCGCAGAGTTGCATGATTCCTTTTCGATGGTCTAGATGTGTTATCGTGAATTTAGGTTAGTTGCGACTAATGTGTCCATAATAGGACTGGTTTGCGGCTGACTTAGATCCACGACTAAACATGAGACCTGTGGTCTGTGACTAGACTAGTATCGGCTCGTGGGTTGTTGCTGAGATGGGTTCGCGACTGGACTTAGAATGGCAACTGAGGCCTGTGGTTAAAGTTCGGTTTTGATCCAAGAGGGGGGTGAATAGGATTTACTAAATTCTTTTAATTATCCTTTAATTAATGTTCAATTGATTAATGCTTAATTTGTAACATGAAAATTAATTCACTTGTCTTATTAAGAGATTTTTAATTACAAGTATTATACAATGACAATTAACAATGATGTTCTTATTGTAAGATGAAATTATTATAATGAAAGAACATTAAATTATTTAATGAGCATGCCAAGATAAAGAGAGAGGTAGAGACAATTTGCAACACACAAGCCTCCACACATAACACAAGGTTTAATAGTAGTTTGGCACTTGGCCTATGTCCACTTTCAAAGCTCACACTAAGCTACTAGATTTTATTTAGATTGAATACAATTACAATCAAGGTAAATTTCTAAAACCTATCCATACTCGGTGTCTCTAATGAGTGCGAAATCTATTCTTGGTCTCTCTGGTGGGAATGGTCTATACCTCCAATGTCTCCGGAGGAGGTGCCAAGTCCACACT
>JAOXJP010232509.1:0-10457 GCA_025762735.1 Platanus orientalis | reverse complement strand
TGGTGTGGGAACCCTTGCATATTTTTCATTGCATCCGGGTGCCGATGCAACGCCCCTTGCCAATTTTTCACCACATTTGGGGGATGAGGTGCCCCTCGCCAATTTTTTGCCACATCCGGGTGCCCCTCGATGTATTGGAGGTTAATTCCTTGCTTAAGCCTTTTGAGAGCGAGTCTGCCAGGTTCTTTTTGGACTTCAGATACTGCACGACCACAATGCCATCAAGGATAAAACCCTTCACATGATTGTGTTTCAGGTGTACGGTCATGAATTTTCTATTGTAATTCTCGTTGTCCACTTTGAAGATGACAACTTGATTATTGTAGTAGATGATTAAGGCTGACACAGGCTTATCCTATAATAGTATGTCTACCAAGACATTTCTTAACCACTCTGCCTCTTCTCTTGTTGAAGACAGGGCTACAAACTTTGACTTCATTAATGAATGGGTTAAGCACGCTTGTCTTTTAAATTTCTAGGAGATCGCACCTCTTGTCAAAGTAAAAATCCAAGCAATCACTGATTTGGAGTCATCTGAATCTGAATTCCAAGTAGTATTACTGTGTCCTTCGATGATAATAGGATCTTTGCCATAGTGAATTCCATAATTCATGGTTCCTTTCAG
This sequence comes from Platanus orientalis, assembly GCA_025762735.1. NCBI lineage: Eukaryota > Viridiplantae > Streptophyta > Magnoliopsida > Proteales > Platanaceae > Platanus > Platanus orientalis. The sequence goes on along the minus strand of JAOXJP010232509.1, from coordinate 9,832 downwards.
ATTCCATAAAATTGTATACAATGCATTTCAATGCATACTCCCTACATTGCTAGTGTATCTATTAAGCATCCCTACTGCAAATGTATCAAGCCGAGTGCAATACATGACAGACATTAAGCAGCCGATAATCTATGAGTATTTGTATTGTGATACTCGACTCCCTGTGTTATTCATCAACTTGAAGTTGTGATTCATTAGGGTAGATACTAGAATGGTTTCAAGAATATCAAACTTCTTGAGAACCATCTCAATGTAACTAGATTGTGAGATCACAATGCCTTTATCATCTCGAATGATTTTGATTCCCATAATCACTTCAACAACCCCGAGCTCTTTCATGTCAAACATAGAAGACAGAAACCTCTTTGTGTCATTGACATAATATTCATCAGTTCTGAATATGAGCATGTCGTCCCCATAGAGACTGATGATCACACATGACTCTGCTTTGTTCCTGGAGTAAATACACATGTCTTCATCATTCGATGTGAATCCATTGCCAATGAGAGCCTGTCTGAACTTGTCGTGCCACTGCTTAGGTGCTTAATTCAGTCCGTATAAGGATCTAATCAGCTTGCACACTTTCTTCTCTTGTCTAGACATGATGAATCCTTCTAATTGATCCATATAGATTTCTTCTTCTAGTTGACCATTTAAGATTGCAATCTTTAAATCTATCTGATGTATAATCAGGTTCTCTATAGAAGCCACGGCCAACAATTGTCTGATAGTTGAAATTCTTGCAACAAGTGCATAGGTATCAAAGTAGTCGAAATTTTTCTTCTTTTTGAACCCCTTAGCTACTAAACGGGCCTTGCATTTCTCAACTGTGCCGTCAAGTTTAAGCTTCTTCTTGAATATCCACTTGCAACTAATAGTCTTACACCCTTGAAGGAGATCCACCATAACCCACATGTTGTTTGATATAATGGAATGCATTTCGTCATCAATCGCTTTCTTCTAGAACATAACATCATGTGACCTCATAGTTTCATTGTAGGAGAGCAGGTCTCATTCCGTAACACAAATAGAGAAATCAGGACCAAAACCCTTTTCCTTCTTCTTTCTAATGCTTCTTTGTAATGGTCATGAAGTTGTCTTAGCTGCTATACTTTTTTTCTTGGAGTTGGTGACATTAACCCCCACTAATTCTAAGGTCTTCAGGAAGGGAAACACATTCTCAAAGAACTTTGCATTGGTGGATTTGACAATGGTGTGTGGGCTAGGAGTCTTCAGATTTAAAAATCTGTATGCCTTGCTCATCATGGAATATCCAATGAAAGCACAATCATTTCCTCATGCTCTAACCTTGGAGGTATACTCATGTGACAACTTTACTTAAGCTAAACATCCTTAGGTTATGAAATAGCTTAGCAATGCCTTGCCCCACAAGTTTAAGCATAAACCAGAGTTTATCAACATGGTGTTGACCACTTAAGTCAAAGTACGATTCTTCCTCTCTACAATCTCGTTTTGTTGCGGAATGTAAAACGCTGATGTCTCTTTATGGATTTCACAGTCTTCATAGAATTTGATGAATTTGGAGTCCATGTAATCACATTCCTTATCAGATCTCAATACTTTGATATTCAGGTTAAAAATATTTTCAACTTCACCTTTATAAGATTTGAACTTCTCAAACACTTTATCTTTGGTTCTTAGTAGGTACACCGTACACAGGTGTATTTTGATGCATCATCGATGAATGTTATGAAATATCTTTTCTCTCCGCTAAAGAAAGTGTTCGTTATCTCACATATGTCGGTATGTATAAGGTGTAAAACGTTCAGTGATCTTTGCACACTCTTGAATGAGTGCGTGTGACTTTGTATTTGATACATACAATGCATTTCTCATTATTTGTATTAGCGAGATTGTGAATGAGTCCCAGATTAGACATGTGCTTAACCTTGTTATAATGAATATGACCTAATCTACTATGCCATAATTCACAAGACTTTATCAAGTAAGTAGAAGTAGAAGACATTTCATTCATAACATTAAGTTTAAACATCCTAGAGTTGACAAATCCTTTACCTACAAACAATTTGTTTTTCGTGGGTACAAACTTATCAAACTCAAACACCAGCTTGAAGCCATGTTTGCTCAGCAGCGATCTAGAGAGGAGGTTCTTCCTGATGTCGGGGACATGCAGGACTTCTTTGAGGGTAACAGTCTTCCTAGAGGTAAATCGTAGTTTTACTATGTCTTTTCCGACGACCTGGGAGAAGGAGTTCCCTATGAACGTGTTCATACCTTTCCCATTATTTGATAGGTACTGAACAATGGTTGATTGCTACAAATGTGCCTGGTGGCACCAGTGTCGATCCACCAATCAATTTACTCTCTAGCCATGTTGGCCTTAGTCACAACAACAGAAAACTTGTCCCCTTGAACTTTTCACTTGTCTTTGTTCTTCTTGCTGCTTCGATCATCATCATGCTTGTGTTGGCATCATGCTCTTGCCAGGTTGCTAGTCTTGCCATAGACATAGCAGTGCATTCCATGGTTCAAAAAATCGGCCGATCTAGCTGATCCCATGGTTCAAAAAATCGATTGATCCAGCCTCGGATCGGCTAAATTGGATCGGGATTGGCTGACTCTGATCCTAAATCTAGGGTCAGTTCGGCCTTAGTAGCAGATCGGCCCTGGATCAGGCCAGTCCAATAAATCGGATCAGGATTGGGATTGGAAAGGGAATCGGCCAAATTAGACAGATCGGGTGATCCGAATCAGCTGATTTTATCCAGTTTTTGATTTTTTACCCTTTAACTTTGGATTAGTCGATATATTAATCTATGGTGCATCCTAGCCTTCATTTCTTCATTGATGCAGTCCAAGGGAGAAGATACCAAAAATTGATATTGAATAATTTCCCAAAGCCTCAGATAATTTAAAATAAAGGATGTAGAAACAAAATAAATAAATAATTGAAATTATCACTTCAAGTAGCCCCGAAATAAGAGAATATAGATAATAGAATCACAAAAATAGAGTTTAAAAGAATATAGAATGAAAAAAAGAAGAAAAAAATGAAAAAGACCCAAAATGGTATTTTTAAAAATTACCAAAATGCCCCTCTAACACTTTAGAAAATTCTAAAATTTGTATGAATGTTTCTAACGTGTTCCAAGGTTCTACAATTAAAATTTCATAAAATTCCGATATGATTTAATGGGTCAAATCAAAGAATTTCAAAAAAGTAAAGGTTCTTTAATGGAGGTTTTGATGAAAACTAGTAGAGAATCTTTTAGAGGAAGAAGAAGATAAGAAAGAATATAGGAGAAAGAAAGAGAAAGAGAAAAAAGAGACTAAGAGAGAAAGAAAATAGATAAGAGAGATACCTTGGAGAAAAAAGGGAGGGTGAGGTGGATACTCACTAGTGCACTAGGAGATGGGATCAACCATTGGACAGGAAAACATGGCTATAGCCACACTTAGGGAACACCCAAATCTTTAAAAACTTGTTTATTCTTTACTATCAAATTATGAGGGAGGGGTTGCTTTTAAATAGGCTTACAAACTTAAACAATTAGAACTTATTAAAATTGAAAACTTCTTAAATTCCTAGACTTACTAGCTAAGTTTTTTAAAAACATAAAATTTTCTAAAAACTTATTTTCCTAAAAATTCAAACTTAAAGATTTTCTAAAAAATATTATTCCTGTTTTTATTGACACCCCCATAGTAATTTGGTTATAACTTTCCAAAATCACCTTGGATCTGTGCAATCTTGGTTTCATTAAAAATGTAATTGAATAACCTATCTAATAACACCAAAATCAACCCAAAAAGTCAAGTTTTAGCTATAGAAAAACAGAGAAGTGAAAAACGAGATTACAACTAAAAACCCAAAAAAGTAAACTAACCACGACATTATTGACTTTATTACAAAATTACCCACCCCTTGCAAAATTTGAATTGACCCCACATAACACGTAATTCTAAATCGTGCCTTCTTATGTGAGGCTACAAACATAAGTCTTGCTTGATTGTCCACATCATTCATACTTCTTATAAGGATTCTTTTTGACCTTGTCAATCTTCTTAAAATTTTCTTTTTGGATAGAATCAGCCCTTAGACATGTTTTCAACAACATGAACCTTCTCAGTTGGTTCAGGCTTTTTCCCCTTGTTCCTTACCAACTCCTCCACTCGAAGGTGGTGCATCAGAGTGTCAAGCTCCATGTCTTCTTATTTATGCATGAGCTTGCTCTTGTAATATTACCAAGATGGGGGCAGTTTGTATGTCAGCATGTTCACAAGAAATATAGGGTCCAGAGTCATCCCTATAGTAGTGATTGCATCAGCAATTTTCTGGAATTCCTTAGCTTATTCCAGTACAGACTTGTTATCCACCATTTTGAATTCTCTGTAGTTCTGTACATGAAACTTCTTGCTCCAAGCAATTTTACATTTGTAGACCTTGACAACAGCTTCCCACAACTCTTTTACAGTCTTGTTCTTGGCGAATTGATTGAAGAGGTTGTAAAAAAGCATCTCCAATATCATATGACAACACTTGTAATTGGCTACGGACCAGTCACTGCAAGCCTTAAGATCCGCATCAATTTCTTCAGGAGTGGCCTCAAATTCCGAGGGCATAAGTGATGGCTCATCAGTGATCACGTAGTGAATGTAGAGTTGTTTCAGCGAGTACTTGATCTTTTCTTCGCATCTCTCAAAGTTCTCTCCATTGAATTGGGTAGATTCGAAGTGGAAGGTCCCTAGTTGGACCATAGGAGCATACATATCTTCAAATTGTTGACTTTCGGTGTAGTAAGAAAGTAAAAAATGAGAGAATACTACTTTTGCAATGGAGGAGTTAGGTCGCAAAGGATCATCCTTCGTGATAGGTGCATCTTTCATGATAAAAGAATTCTCGTGAAGTTAGTGACTTTCAGTATAAGCTCTTCACAGATCAGTCCTTCACGAGTGAGTTCTTCCCTGTCAAGGATGGTTCATGATGTGATGTAATTTGCGATTCAATTCATCTCATGATCTTGATGTGACGAATCACGGATTAGTGTCTTCGCGATGCAGAAGCCTTCACGGTAATCGGTGGTTTTGCAAAGATGATGACTTCACAAAATATAACCTTTGCGATTCAGTCCCTTTGTGATTCACTTGAAGTTCACAAACATACACGTTTTTTGCAGTTCTTCAACTTAGTGCTTCTTCTTAAAATCAGTTCATCCAAGACAGAGGTGTTATCACGTTTCTTGAAGATAGTCAAGTCCTCCCATAAAGTGCAAGGGATTCGGCTAAGCTAACTCCAAGATACAATCTCGCTTGGGTAGAACTCTTGTCTTGCTACAGAGTCACACTCTCCTGCAAGACGAATAAACCTTGTCATTTCTTAAAGCCCGTGGTCTTAAATGATAGTTTTAACAGCTCTTAGATTTTAACAAAATATGGACAACATAACACTTCTATCAATACATTAAGTAAAGTGTTCTCCACACAATGAGAATGATCTTTCGCTCTAGGAGAGATTTCCAAGTCTTAGAGGTGATGCTCTTCCAAGAACCGAACTACCTCCTTCAAAAAGAGGGTTGGTTCAAAGGAATGCTCAAGTTATAGGTCTTAAACACACTCTCCTCAAGGAAGAAAGTGAGACATAAGAACAACATAAGGAATAGAGAGAGAGAGAGAGAGAGAGAGAGAGAGAGTTGGAGAAGAAGGGATGCACTTAAAGATGGTCTCACCTTCAAAGCAAAGCTATAGGAACACAAGGCTTGAACCTTCTTCTTCTTCCTCTTCTCTACCTAGTTCTTCTCTCCAACAACACTTCAACTCTAAGACTTCCACACATTATTTCGTGCTCAACATCCTCTATATAGAGGAGTCTGGGATTTTTCTCGTCCTTCGTGATGAAATATGTCACCGTGAGGTCTTCACGATAAATTCTTTGCAATATAGGGCTCCTTCACAATGCAAGTTTCAAGGTGGTCAGTGTTAAGTATGCTGTTCCTAGCTCACCATGGGTCAATAGTTTGAGGTTTCACCAAAGGGGTATTTTGCGAAGGCAAATGGAAAAGGGGTAGGTGAGTTTACCCAAAGTGGATGATTGATGTGACAACACATACAGACAGTTAGTATCCTAGGTCCTTCGTGAAAGAGGTAAGTAAAGGAAAGGTTAAGTCCTGCGAAGGATAAGTGACCCGTTGGCATGAAGGTAGGTGTGTGTCCCGAGGAGACACGCACTCTGCCCAAGAGAATAAAATATCTCAACACATCGTATACTCTTCATCAAAGACAACGTCTCTGCTGATAACCACCATATGGGCTACAGGATCTCAAAGCTTGTACCCGTTTACGCCTTTCTCGTACCCAAGAAATATGCACTTTGATTTTGAATTAAGCTTTGATCTTTGCTCATTTTGTATATGAACATAAGTTGGGCATCTGAATACTACAAGACTTGAGTAGTCAACCTCATTTCCTGTTCACACTTTCTTACGAGTTTGTAAATTAATTGTAGTTGATGATGACCTGTTTACCAAGTGACATGCCATATTAATCACCTCAGCTTAGAACGTCTTAGGTAATCCTGTATGTAGTCGCATGTATCTTACTTTCTCCAAAAGAGTTTTATTCACATATTCCGCTAAACCATTTTATTGTGGTCTTCCTGGTGTAGTATAATGCCCTATAATTCCTTCATTTTGGAAAAACTCAATAAACTCATAATTATTATATTCTAAGCCATTGTCATCCCTAAGATACTTTATCTATTTGCCAGTCTGCTTTCCATTGCTTAATTTTTAAGAATTCTTTTGATTTCTGCTTCATGAAGGAGACCTACACTTTTTGCGAATAATCATCAATAAATGAAATAAAGTAAAGAACACCACCTTTAAAAGGTATTGGTTTAAGTCCCCATACATCAAAGTATACATACTGTAATATCTCTTTGCTTGTATGTTGTCTTGTTTTGAAGATGACTAGACACTTTACCATACAAACAAAATTTGTAAAAATTCACCTTGCAAATCTTTATTCCTTTAAGGAAACCAAGCTTATTCAATACTAGTATACCCTTCTCACTCGTATGGCCTACCCGCATATGCCATAGAGTGGTACTATCTGTATTTAAATCACTAGGAGTTGTCATAATTGCTTTACTTGTAACAATGCTCCTTATCAATCTGTATAGATTTCTTTATTTTTTACCTCTCATGACAACCATTGCCCCCTTTATAACTTTAAGGGCTCCTCCTGTTGCCAAAAAACTGCAACCAATCAATCCTAAAGCACTCAAGAAAATAAGACTAATTCTGGGACATGCCTAACATTAGTGATAATTCTCATCAAACAATCATGCATTTTAATTTTAATAGTACTAATACCAATAGTTTTGCAAACTACAATGTTTCCCATTAGTATTGTTTTGCCACTATAGGGTTAGTAAGTGTCAAACCACTCTATATAAGGGCACATATCATAAGAACATCCTGAATCCATAATCTATGTTTCAGGAAAATAATTCATATTTGTAGAAATTGCTAGAGCATCTCCACTAGAATCCTACTCATCTTCGACAACACTAACTTGATCTGAAGGCTTTTCCTTTTTCTTTTTCTCCTCTAAATCCTTTTGACATTTTTTGTAGTCCATTTTCATGTGTCATTCCTTTTTGCAATAAATAACACTCGAATTTGTTGATTTTTCCCCTTGATTTAGATGTATAACACTTTTTTCTTGACCACTCTCCATTCTTAGATCTACACCATCCATTAGCTTTAGCCATAAGTCGTGCTTGGGATTCTTCACCATTAGGCTTCCGGCATATTTCATTCTTAAGTAAAACTTCATTTACTTCTTATTTCTTGAGTGTATCTTTCCCAAATAGCATTGTAGTGACCAAAGTATTGTAAGATGCGGGAAGTGAAGCTAGAAGAAGTAGCGTCTTATCATCCTCCTCAATTTTCACCTCAATGCTTAATAATTGAGCAAAATTTTTATTGAATGTATTGAGATGATCCATCAGTGTCATCCCCTCTTCTATACGTAACCCCTAAGTTTGTTTTTTAGGAAAATTTTTATTTATTAGGGATTTCAACATGTATAGGCTCTCCAATTTAGCCCATAACCCTAGAGCAGATTCTTTATTCATTACATTGTACATTACCTCATCTACGAGATAAAGGCGAATTGTACTCACGGCCTTCATCCCCAACTCTTCCCATTTTTTATCTTTCATTGACACTGGTTGTCCCTTGGCATTCAATGCCTTGATTAACCCTTGCTACACCGGTTGTCCCATTCTTTATCTTTCACTCTTCTTTGTCATAAAGAAAAATTAGCTTTACTGTCTAATTTCTCCACCTTGAACTGCACGTTCAAACCTTTCACTGCCATTTCATGCACCGCCAATCCTTGGATCTTCAAACCTAGGCTTTAATACCAATTTGTGGTGTTTGGAACACCTTCTCAATCAACAAATATAACAGAAAAATAAAATTAAAACCAAAATAGCAAACCACAACAAGACACAAAGAAATTATTTGGATTGGTTTTGCAGCCTACATCTACAGGAGAGATAGCTTTCTTCATTATGTAATGTGAAATCCTATACAAGAAAGTTGTGAAATTTCTAGACCTGAAACCCACACCAAAGCCCTTGTACAACCTTTCTCTCTCTCTCACCCTCTCAAACCCATGAGAAAAACCAAGAAGAAAACCCAACCTACGTACAACTCATTTTTTCACCGTTTCCGTACTAGTTTCCTTGTTGGTTGAGAAACCAACTCCATGCAACTCCCTCCCATTTTGATGGAGTTTTGCTTTTGGCTCACCGGTAGATCTTAAGTGATCTAACGTCTAGAAATAAATACAAAAACCAACAATTAATTTGTCTAATCAACCTGTGTGTGTGTGTGGCTGATTATTGATTTTGAAATATTTATTTGTGAAAGTCTTGATCAAGGAATACGATGTCCTCCCTTAGTGATGAGAAAAGACGTGAAAAAACCTCCTACCATTCAGTCTATTGATAATGTTAATCTACAGGTCACTAGTACTAAACTGAATGGGACAAACTACTTATTATAGGCACAGTCAGTAAAAGCTTTTCTTGGTGCAAGGCAGAAATTTAAGTTTATAATTAGAGATCCTCCTTAAATAACTAGTGATGGATTATAAGAGTGGTAGCAAGATAACTATCTAGTATGGAACCAAAAATAAGTGTGAATATAATGTTCTTGGATATTGCAAAACAAGTCTAGACAGTACTTCAGAAGATGTATTCTATAGAAAAGAATGTCTAAGATCTACCAATTAAATAAAAATATTTTCATGTTGCACCAAGGTGACAAATCAGTGAGTGAATATTACAGTACTCTTTATGGAATGTGGGAAGAGCTGAACATGTATCAATCTATTAATAATGATATTGAGTAACTTGAAAGGCAACATGAAGAGTTTTAAGTGGCTAAATTCTTGTTTGGATTGAATACAAATTTTCGAAATATTAGAGGTTAGATATTGGTTGGTGAGTGGTGACAGTATCCCTTCTTTAAATAATTTCTATGCAAGAGTTCCGTTTCGTCTGGAAACCCATGAAATGAAAATTCTGCACTTATTTCTATGGCTGGTCGAGAAAGAGGTAATATCACTAGAGGCTGAGGCAAAGGTATAAGTGGTGGTAGAGGACAATGATAAAGTATGAATATTCCTCGTAAATGCAATCATTGTGGAAGGAACAACTATACTTCAAATAAGTGTTGGGATAAATTTGGGAAGCCTGCTTGGTGATGTAGGATACCCTTTTTAAAAGGATCCCACAACAATTAGGGATAAACTACAAATGTCATATAGAAATCAAGAG
>JAOXJP010232508.1:0-10458 GCA_025762735.1 Platanus orientalis | reverse complement strand
CCAAACATATGCCTCATCACACAAAAAGATGAGACAAGCCTATGGCATCAAAGGATTGGGCATGTAAACTATAGGAACTTGTCTAAACTAAGTAGGAATGACTTAATTCTTGGTACATCCATGCTAGGTAGATAAGAAAGCCTAATTTGTGGTGACTGTCAACATGGGAAACAAGTTAGAGCTTCCTAGAAGAAATTGACGGATATTGGCACCACAAGACCATTAGAGCTAATCTATATGGATTTAGCCGGACCAATTAGAACCGAAAGCCTTGGTGGAAAAAGGTATTTTATAGTCATGGTGGAGGATTTCTCAAGATACACATGGGTATCATTTTTAAGAGAGACATCTCAAGCATTTGATGAGTTCAAAAAACTTTGCATAAGATTGTAAACAAAAAAATAACCAACCATTAAGAGAATCCATAGTGATCTTGGAGGATAGTTTAAAAATAGAAAATTTACAAACTTTTATAATGAATGTGGGATCAAACATGAAATCTCCACACTTAAAAAATAATAAGACTTTACAAGATATTGCCATTGTCATGCTCTTTAGCAAAGAACTTCCAAAAAGATTTTGGGCCGAGGCCATAAACACCATTTACTACATAAGCAATAGGGTGCATTTAAGGCTGGGTACTTCAAAAATATTATATGAAATATGAAATGGAAAAAAGTCAAATTTGAAGTACTTTAAAGTATTTGGAAGCACTTGCAACATCTTGAGAAACAGAGAAAACTTGCGTAAGTTTAATTCCAAAAGTGATGAAGGAATCTTCCTTGGATATTCTACTAAAAACAAGGTCTATAGAGTATTCAATAAGAGGACTTCTAGTATGGAAGAGTCTATAAATGTCATTATAAATGACCAACCTAAGACTCAAGCAAACAAGGAAGAAGAGGGATTACCAGATCCTTAAAAAGAACCTAAGTTCTTAGAAGATGTTCCCTTTCATGACTCCAAAGGTGAGTATAAGGAAATAAATGATGATGAGGTGAACCATCTCAAGGAAAAGAAACTAGTCAAAGGTCACTCATCAAAGGACATAATTGGAGATCCTAAAAAGGGTGTTAAAACAAGAAAACAAATAAAAAATATTATTAGTCACATTTGTTTTACATCCAAAATTAAGCCTAGAAAAGTAAAGGAAGCTCTTAATCATCTGGATTGGATTATGGTCATGCAAGAAGAGCTCAATCAATTCAAAAGGAATGATGTTTAGTATCTTGTGGAAAAACCCAATGACAAATATATAATTGGTACCAAATGGATCTTCAAAAATAAGATGGATGAGCATGGAACCATAATACGCAACAAAGCATGATTAGTTGCTAAAGGATATGCTTAAATGGAAGGAATTGATTTCGAAGAAACCTTTGCCCCCATGGCAAGGTTAGAATTAATTAGAATCCTTTTATCCATTTCTTATCCTTTGAAATTTAAGATATTTCAAATGGACATCAAGAGTGCCTTCTTGAATGGTGTGCTTAAATAAGAAGTCTATGTGGAGTAACTGGAAGGGTTTGTAGACCCTCATAAGCTTAATCATGTGTATAGGCTTAAAAAGGCATTGTATGGTCTCAAACAAGCCTCAAGAGCTTGGTATGAGAAACTAACAAAATTACTTCTTGACAATCATTTTACTAGGGAGAGTGTTAACAAAACACTCTTCATAAAGAAGAAGGATGATTTAATATTCATTGCACAAATTTATGTTGATGATATAATATTTGGTGCTTCATGAGAGGATATGGCACATGAGTTTGCTCACACTATGAAGAGTGAGTTTGAAATGAGTATGGAAGGGGAATTGAAGTTCTTTCTAAGACTTCAAATTAGACAAACCAAGGATGGTATATTTATTAACCAATCCAAATTTAATAAGGACTTAGTGTCTAAGTTTGGGATGACCAAATCCAAACCTCTTCACACTCCCATCAGCACAAGTGAGAAAGTAAATAAAGATGCAGAGGGTAAAGATGTTGACACTAAGATGTATAGGAGTATGATAGGTAGTCTACTCTATCTCACTACAAGTAGACCAGACATCTCCTTTAGTGTTGGTGTTTGTGCTAGACACCAAGCTAGTCCAAAAGAATCATATCTCAAGGCCACAAAATGAATTATTAGATATATTTGTGGGACTCTAAATTATGAACTATAGTATCCATTTGATACCAATAGTGTCATAGTCGGTTACTCAGATGCAGACTGAACCAAAAATGTAAACGATAGAAAAAGCACAAGTGGAGGGTGATTTTATATCGGGAATTGCCTATTATCTTGGCACAGCAAAAAAAAACTCAATATCTTTGTCTACTGTTGAGGCCAAATACATTGTGGCAGGATGTGGAAGACTATGGTCTTGAACAATCAGTGATGAAATTTCTTGTAAACAACAAGAGTGTTATTCAAATCTCAAAGAACCCTATTCAACATTCTCGAACTAAGCATATAGACATTAGGCACCACTTCATTCGAGATCTAGTAGAAGAATGAGTGATTGCTCTTAAGTTTGTTGAGATTGAGAATCAATTGACCAACATATTCACAAAACCTCTTTATTCAAAAAGGTTCATGCACTTGAGAAGTGCAATTGGGATGTGTGAGATTTGAACATTAAAGAATGATGAAGAAGAGAAGCAAAAAAAACTACTCAATTAAAGCAAAATTAGGCATTTTCAGCACATCGGGTGGTTCCAGCATAAAATGAACCATCAGTTGACTTCAAAAAGGGAAAAACGCCTACTCTTTCTCTTTCTCCTTTTCTATCTATTCTCCCTTAATTCTCCCTTGAATATTCCATTCCCAAATCTCTTGTTCCATCATTTCAATGGCTCCACCCAAAACAAATGCTGGCAAAGGGAAAGGCCCGACAACTTCGAAGCTTTCATTTCAAATGCCTACGAGGCCACCACCAGTCAACTATGGATCATTTCTTGATGTCTCAGGTCTCTCAAATTACAAGAACTATTTTTCAAAGAGACTAATAGCGATAGAGCATCACGCCCATGGAAAGACTTTCTTCGACACTCTTATAGGGTATGAGCTTGTGTCTGGTGGATGGGAATCCCTTATGACGATTCAAGGGATTGTTCAAGAGGAGGCAGTTTGGGTGTTTTGGTTAAACATCCACGACTCAAGCTTCGAAGACCTCACCTTCCATACAGAGGTCTATAGAGTTCAGATAGATGTTGATCCATCAACGTTATCCACATTACTTGGGATAGCCAAGCCTACTGGCCAAGCGGTGGCATTCCCTCCTAAGGAGCTAGATAAGGCATCTATCTTAGAAGTTTTTGGTCATGAGAGCACGACTTGGTTTGGGAAGCTTCAGGCCACTAAGTACCTGCTAGAGATGAGGTTACTGAATTTGATCTTCACTTACAACCTCTTTTCGACGACACACAACAATAACATGTTAGACTCGATGGCGCATGTCATCTATTCCCTCCTTACAAAGAAGGAGGTCAACATCGTGGATGTTATGTGCCATGTAATCATCTCTGAGGTGCAAAATTCTAGTGCCTCAAGAATGCTACCCTATGGTGTGATGATCACACACCTTTTAGAGATTTATGGGGTATCATTCCCCAAGGAGACTACCACCCTAAGGCAAGGGGCCGAGATAGGTCATTCGACTATTCGGCAGATGCTTCGAGAGGGTACACACTTAAATAAGAGGAAGATTGCTCTATCATAAGTAGGATCCTCTAGGACTACAGTACCACCACCTCTTGTACACACGGAGGTCCCACCTGCAACTATGCCTCCACCACCACTAGTAGAGCCAGCTGCTCCTCCTCCAGCTCCACCAGCTCTCCAGGACGAGCCCCCAGTGCCCACATTTGTAAAAGAGGCCTTGGACGGTTTTGAGGAGTTATTCGAGCGCATCATCAGCCATCTAAAGAAGATGGCCGATAAACTCAATAGCATTGAGCTTTGAGTTGAGCGATTGGAGTGTACTGTGGTTCCCTAGTTCCCCCCATCCTAGTGTCCCGCTCGACCTATGGACACAAAGTGATGAGGATGATGATGGTGATGAGTGACTGTGAGGATGAGTGTTTTATTTTGTATATCCATCACATTTTGTAATCCTCAAAGGCTTTGGATTTTTAATATATGAATGGAAAACAACCTTTTGACTTATGTCTCATTTTATATCTCTTTTGATTGTTTTCCTTGTTTAAAATTGCATTCCTTGTGGCAATTTCATGACAAAAAATGGGGAGAAAAATACAAGAGAGTTCATGAATATCGGGGGAGAGAAGCATCGATATAGGGGGAGTAGAGTAATGCAATACATTTTGAGCTAATTTGAAATTTTAAATCTTAAAATCTCTCTAATGCAATGAACCATCATAGATATATTATTAAAATTGCATTTTCATATGCTTGCTTGAGTTTGCTTGCTTGATCATATTTATTTCCACTTGACTATATTATATTGGCTTGAGAGAGGTATGGTCTATCAAATGTGATTTCAAGTTATGAGGCCAAGCATCTAAGTAAATATCTTGAACTAAAAACCCAACCAAAAATCAAGGAGGAGTTCAAGAGTTCAAAAAATCAAGAGTTCAAGACTTCAAGTCACATCATTTATTTAAATGTATAACTCTTGCATTCTCATGGAGTCTGTAAATTTTTTTGCATATATTTATTGTACTCTATCCATGTATTTCATCAAGTTTTGTCATGGAATTGCCAAAGGAGGAGATTGTTAATGTATATTTTCAATTCCATAATTTGTAAAATACATAGAGTGGTAGATTAGGCATGGTATGAGCACATTGCATATCTTAGTCATGTCTACAATCATCGAGTGGTTGGTTTCCAAGAAGGAAGATGAGCTTCAAACACTTAAAGCCAAGGATGATCCGTTCCCAAGATTGCCAAGGTTCAAAGACTTGAAGCCCCAAGGTTTAACAAGTTTAAGAAAGGTTTGTGAATGTATATAATATGATAGACATAGGCTAAAAAGATCAAAACTCCTTTACATGACCTTATAAACCAACCCATGCCACCTACATAGGTTCCTAAGTGAGTCGGAGTAGGTTTAAGGCACAATGGCAAAAAATAGGGGAATCAGATCGATTCAGAGGGTGTCGGATCAATCCACACTTCGCAGATTGATCCGTTACTTACTAGATCGATCCGGCAAGGCTCTGGTGTCTCAGACTGAAACACTAGATCAATCAGGGGATGTCGGATTGATCCATGTGGATCGATCTGACATAGCTAGATCGATCAAAAATCGTAGAAATTCAAAAATTAAAAGAAATTAACGTCTGTGATTTTTTGACCGTTGGGGTAGATGTCATATCAAGGGTGCACGACTATGCTCGTCCCCTATAAGTATGAAAGAAGCTCAAATGAGATCTCAACCACACCAAATCACGTTGAACACAAAAGAGAAGAGAGAACTAAGGCATTTACACCTCCCAATTACCAAAGGCTCATACCAATGAGCATTGATTGAAGATCAAAGAGCCTTTAAATGCTTCCCTAGCACTCTATAATTGAAGAACAATAAGAGGGAAGCAAGGTGAAGTATTTTTTTCCTAAGTAAACCCGTATAAGAAGCTCCAAGAAGTAAAGAGACATTCTTGGAAGCTTGGTGGAACCTATTGGCACACTAGCTCAACATACGAGAAACCACATTCATGTGCAACAAGCAATACATAAGCCTTATGAGGTAATTTATATTGATTTCTATTTATATTCAGACCATAGCACCCACCGGAGACACCGGGTGTAGACCATAGCACTTTGTCGGAGACACCGGTAGTGTAGACTATACCTGCTAGAGACATCGGGTATAGATCGCTCCCGTCGGGGGCACCGGGAGTAGAGCTTGCTCTTTCAAGTAGTAGGTTTTAAAATTTTAACCTTGATTATAATGCAATTCAATCTTAATAAAATTTTAGTAGCTCTGTTGTGAGCTTTGAGAGTGGATGTAGGCCCGAGTGTCGAACCACTATAAACATTGTGTTGTGTGTTTGCTTATGGTGTGAATTGTCTCTTCTCTCTATCTTTACATAGCATGTATAACATTTTCCATATGATCTTTCATATTTGCTATTAAGTATGAATTTAAATTAATTGAAAGATTAAAATTAAGAATTTCCATTGACTTGCACTTGTAATAATTGAACTATATCTTGGTGTGCACTAAATTTCAAAATCTACAATAATACTAAATTGGAATTTTAAGTGGGGTTAAGTAAAAGAATTTTTATAAATCCTATTCACCCCCCCTTCTATGATAAAACCCGGACTTTAAAAAACTCTCAAAACTTTCTTTATAAAAATCCAAATCTCCTGCCGTTTATTGCATTGGAAAGTAGACTCTTAGTGATTTTCAATGGTATATACCTCAAAGTCTAGTTTATACGAAGTTAATACTAGTTTTCCTTGAAAACTACTTCAATTCTATTGATTCAAACCATACAAGTCAACATAAACACCTTGTAGAAAATTTTCCATAACTTCTTCTAGAAACTCCAATTTATTTACCGTTTGATAAGTTGGAAAGTAGAATCATAGATATTTCCAATGATATATGGTTTGTAGGATGATTTTTATGGGATTGATACAGGTTTACCTATGAAGTTACCCTAAATCTGTTGTTTTGGACAGCTTTAAAACTTGTCAACTCGATGACTTGTTTTTTTGTCTTCTTTTCCCTTCTATGTTTAATCTAACTTTCTCACTCACCAATGTGTATCAAAATGTCACTAATAAACTTATAAAAAAAATTAACTATGCTCAAAACAATTAAACATCGATTATGCTTCTATAATCCTACTTAGTGCATGCAAATATATATGGGGTGTTACAACTCAAGTACCATTCAACGACATATTAAGAAGGGTTTTGAACCCCGGTTTTGGGTCATTTAAGTAGCACACTAATAAGACCACCGGAAACCAATATTTATTATTGATTTGAGATAATGAGATTAATATGCAACCATATGTAGTACAAGTGGTTGGGGTGCCTAACAGTAACCGAACCTCCAAACCCCACCTCTAAACTTTGGTTAGATCGTGTTTAATTATTTTTAGGGGCTCCTCTAAGGAGTAACTTGAAAAGTTGTTCAGTCACACCTCATTGATTGGTGACAACTCTAAACCCACATAAAACCCTAGACAATATCTCCACTCAATTTTAGGTGGTAAACCCCCCATCATCCCATACCCTTCTACCAGAGGATCGACGAAGTCCATACACAAGGTGGGACGATTCTGTTCTATGCTTCTCGAGGGAGCTCACACTCCCACATATATACCTTCTCCCTCTACTACCTTCTTTCAAAGCCTACAATCAGCTCCTATGATTGTTTTAGTCTCTCTTCTATGTTAGTCACAATAAGAGCCCCGTTGGTGGAAGCACCCTATTTTCCTTTTCCTCACACATGCCCCACACTTCCTAGAGAGCTCCATCTGAGTCCCAATTTAAAAGAGCAATATAACATAGGTATTCCTTTGCTTCTTCTTCTTTATTTTTATACATGTTATCATATTTTTGCAGGTTTGCGCATCGATCGTGTGGTTCAATTATCACCCGGTTGGCTTGAAAACTTGAGCTCATTATTTGCATGTCTTCAAGACAGTAAATTTTTCTCATATGATGAGCATGGGTATGTTGGCCCCACATTCTCTCACATTTGTGTGGCAAAATCGTTTTCTTAAGGGATCTTCCTAAGACTTACAACTCGCACTTTCCAATAGCTGAGTCTCCTTTCAAGAACAACTCGTGTTGTTTGTGTGTTCATCACTCAATAAAGAATTTTTCAAGTATTTTTTAGGGGTTTAAGGTTTCTCATCCATTCCTCTAAGAGGCATCCTCAATACTTGATCAAGTCGATTATTCCCTGTCAAAATATTATCTTTTCAGCCAGTTGTCTCCCGTGAGATTGTTTCACACGAGGCACTTTATGGGATGTCGAATTGCTAGTCTTCTGAAAGAAGCTGCACCCAACTCTATCCCCCAAGTTTGGTAGGAGACTTTGGCATATGATAGTTGATTTTCCTTTCTTCAAACCATCTCTTCGCATCCTGCCCTAGATTCTTTTTTATTAGACCTTGCTCGACCATTCCATTATCCGGAAGGCTATAGCAATCACCTTAACCAGTCTATCGAACACATTAGGTCCATCATTAGAACATGGGGACTTCCTGGGCCATAATCTTCTATTAAAGAGATCACTCCCTTTCTTTGAGGTGTTGGATCTTCCTTCCCCTCGAAGTGTCCTCCTACTATGGTCACCAATCAATGTGTTGGTGGGGAAGATTTCTCTTTCTTCACGTTGCCTCTGGTACGAGTACCCTGGGTACTAGGCCAAGTTTGGTACTTGACTCAACAAAGAGGACTTTTCCTATGACTTCAAAGGGGAAGAACAAAAAAGAGATCAAACTTCGCTAATGCAACTGAACGATAACATAGTACAAACGTCTCGTTAATTTTGAGGGACTGAAAACCTCCTAAAAGGAGTCACCCCACTTGATGTCAACTAAGATGATTACATAAATCAGGAATGAACTAAGTTCACCCTTCTTCAAACTGAATTACAGACAAAGTTACGTTACTCTTACTCCTAAGATAGACCTAGTTTTACTCTTAAGATAGAAATAAAATTTGATGTTGATGTAAAGGTCTTTTCTTCTTCTTCTTCTTTTAGCCTATTTTTATTAATCCAGACAGTTATAATAATTACAACCTCTTGTTCATGTCGCATGGGCGGTTCCTTCCACCTTCCAATCCTCTTCGTTGCTATAGCTACTTTTCCATGTCATGGTAGATACTTGTTGCAGGGTGTGTAGTGGTCTAACCTGACTTGTTCTATGTAGGTAGTTACCCGTCCTTATTGTATACAAGTTTTCATAACACCTTTCGTAATACCGGTCCCACCACGTGTCCTTGTTCATGGTTTCATCTTTAGGTCCATCAAAATTCACATGTCTTTCATCTATAAGTAGACTTTGAAGATGGTTCCAACAATACTTTAGAGTTATTTAGTTGGAGAAGATAAGGGGACCTATTGCCATTGGAGAAGAGGAAGATAAAGATTATAACAGAAGAAGAGGGGGTGAGTGAGGCTAGAAGACATATATAGAGAGAAAGGTATGGAGTCAGGTTGCTTCACACATGCACGGAATCGGAAATAACAGTTCAAAGGCTATTTCAATTCCATTGATTTGGGGCTTCAATTTCACATTCTAATTCCATAGGGTTTTGATCCAAATTCATTTACCCAATTTAAAATTAACCCCAAATAAGAGAGATGGATTTGGATACCCCAATTCTATTTCCACTATTTCAATTCTCTAAATCCAAATGCATTCTTAGAAATTTTCAATGGTATATACCTCAATAGTTTGTATAAAGTTAATATAAGTTTTCCTTGAAAAATACCCCAATTCTGTTGATTCAAACCATACTAGTCAGTATAGACACCTTGTAGAAAAATTGTCATAACTTCGTCTAGGAAATTCTAATTTGTTTATTGTTTGATGAATTAAAAAGTAGAATCATAGATATTTCCAATGATGTATGGTTTGTAGGATGATTCCTATGAGATCAATACAAGTTTACCTATGAAGTTACCCCAAATCTGTTGTTTGGAATAACTTTAGAACTTGTCAAGTTAATGACTTGTTTTTTTGCCTTCTTTTTCCTTCTACATTTAATATCCAACTTTCTCTCACCTGTGTATCAAAATGTCACTAATAAACTTAAAATAAAAAAATTAACTATTTTCAAAACAATTAAACATAGATTATGCTTCTATGATCTACTTAGTGCATGTAAACATATGTGGGGTGTTACAACTCAAGTACCATTCAATGGCATCTTGAGAAGGGTTTTAATCCCTGGTTTTGGGTCACTCAAGTGACAGACTCACAAGACCACCGGACACCACAATTTATTATTGATTTAAAATGACAGGATTAGTATGCAACCATATGTAGTACGGGTGGTTGGGGTGCTTAACAGCATCACTAACCGAAACCGAACCTCCAAACCCCACTTCTGAACTCTAGTTAGACGGTGTTTAGTTGTTTTTAGAGGCTCCTTTAGGGAGTGCCCTGAAAAGTTGTTTAGTCATATTTCATTGACTGGTGGTGACTCTAAACCCACATAAGACCCTAAGACATCCCCACTCACTTTTAGGAGTTGTTGCAGGTTGAAAGCAGGTATAAAAACCCAGTCAAACCAGCTGGACTTTTTCTAGTACCACTAGATACGCTCCAGATTCTGTGCACTCAAAATCTGTGCACAATTCATGTTCAGAGGCATGTGATCACGCACTAGATAACATTAACCCATTGGAATGTTTGTGCATGTGATTGAACCGTCCACATGTTAGACCTGTAGGCTGGGCTTGGGCTTCAAACTTGGCCTGATATCCTCTGCGCCAACCCCCCTCTGTGACGCCCGAGGGCCTGTCTC
>JAOXJP010232507.1:9739-19879 GCA_025762735.1 Platanus orientalis | reverse complement strand
TTGGGATCTATTTTGGATGTGAAACACAAGTGGTTGATAATGTTCTCTACTTGCCTCCTTGTCTTCACTCTAATTCTGAGATCATCAACAATATCTTTCGTGGATGTCTCATGGTGATTATCCTTTCCTTAGGTTAAGTCTTTACCTCTTCAACTTCCTCTACATCATCATCAGTTTCTTTGTGTTTGGAAGTTTCCTCTTCTTGATCATTTCATAGAGGAGTTGAGGGTCATCTGTAGCCTTTCTTGGGCCTTCCTTTTGATCATCAATAGTGACATTTATTGATTCTTCTAAGGTTTGAGTCCTCTTGATGAAGAATTTATAGGCCCTACCATTGTGGAGTAGCCGAAGAGGATAACTTAATCACTCTTAGGATCAAACTTTCCGAAGTGTTCTCTATCTCGTAGGATATAGCAAGTGCAACCAAAAAGTTCAGAAATATTTTACATAGGATTCTTGCCTTGGCCTAGGATATACTCTATATGTAATGTAGCAACCTGTGTTTACATCTTCAACTAAGTACCCTTTAGGAATATTCTTGCTAGATAACATGACATTTGCTATGTCTTACTAGGTTCTAATCTTCCTTTCTACCACCCTATTCTGTTGGGGTGTCTTGGGGGCGGAGAACTCATGTTGGATTCCACATGCCTCATAAAATCTTTGGAATCTCGAGTTCTCGAACTCACCTCCAAGGTCACTCCAAATCCATTTGATTGAGAGTTCTTTTTCTACTTGAAATTTCTTGTATATGGTATTGACCTTTTCACAAGCTTCAAATTTCTCCCTCAAGAAAACAACCTAATAGAACCTTGAGTAATCACCCCTCTGTCACAAGATGGTGTGAACACCATCCCTCTATCGGTAGTTGTAAGACAGTGTGTGTACCATCCCATTATTGCAAGGTAGTGTGGATACCATTTGTCTGTCGATAGTGGGGAGGCGGTGTGAGTATCGTCCCTCTATTGGTAGTTAAGAGATAGTGTGAATATCATCTTCGAATATCATGTTTTGGCATGTATTGGTAAGAAAAGGTTGCTCAGGCCCTTCCTTATGTACATATCAGGATGTGTGCAAATGTATTGAATTTATGAGAGTCGTGCATATGCCATAATAAATTCTTTAGTAATTATCGTAATAAATCTAGCTAGGGATCTCTTTTGTGAAGTCCATGTCAATCGTAGTAGGCATACATATGGTATTATGTAAATATGTCATAGTGGTTTCTTGAGCTCAATCACTGAGCATGAAAATTAGAGGCTTGAGCAAGTATGTAGGTTTTTAGCTTATGGTGGTTGCTACTATGATGACTATCTTAGGGCATGGTGTGCCTGAGTATCTAGGATTATCAGTGGAGGAGCTTTGGAAGATGGATCCTGTCATTGACAGATGCCTTTTCCGTAGTAGTGGTGTTGGTATCCCCATTTGCTTGAGGATTAGGGAGGATTTTGTCATGGAATGAAGTGTGGCTTAAGACATGGGTTTTAAAAGGGAGAAGGTTTGTAGAGGATGTCAAGATTCATCCTTGTTTGTGCAACATATCAGGGAGTGCTTGATTTGTGGATGAAGTGTGGCTTAGGATGTGGGTGTAGATGAAGGGGGATAAAAATCTCAAGTCTTTGGTAGTAGGGGTTAGTCTGTTTTCTATTGTGATACATGGGTTGTCTTGAATTCTTGTGGGTGGAATATGGGTGGTAAAAGTATTGAAAGGTTGGCAATGGTTGCCTATGTTTTTCATGTTTAGGATTGAGATTCTTAGGGCTGGTGCAGTAAATGGGAGAAGGGTTTGGGATTAATAATGTAGTAAAGTTTCAAGGTTATTTTAGCAAATGGGTTTAAATGGGCTTAGGTTTATGACACAGTAATTCCTAGAAAATTCATGAATCCAGCTTGGGCACACTTTTCGGTCTTCTGACCTATTAGCACCCAAATTTTGACTTAGGTCATCTAATGGAATGTAAGAGCATCAAGGCAGTATTTAGGCATCAAGACCTTAGGCAAGCTTAGTTTAGGGAGATCAAGCTTGAACTTTAGGAGGTTAGATATCCCTTGTGAAGTCTTTTCTAGATATTTCAGTTGCAAAAAGCATCATCTATATCATACCACGTGCAGTGTCATCACAAAGATTAGTCAAGATATGCAATTCTAGGTCAAAACCCTAAATCCTACAAGAAGCATCAATAGGACTATGAGGTTCCACATTCAAGATTACAAGCACATTGCCATCAAAATTCTCTAGCCCCTATAAGCCTTCACTCTACAAAGCATCACAAGTGGAAAAAATTACCATTTTACCCATTTTCCTTCAAATAAACACCTGGACCCTCAAGGAACCTCCGAAGCTTCCCCCGTCACCTGAATGGTGTCATATTAGATCCTGCACACTCTAATCTCAGCCACCTTTAATGAACTTATTACAAAACAACTCCCTTTCAAGACTAGCAATAACCAATTTCTTAATCTCCAAAATGTTTTGGTCCAAGTTTGACCCTAAAAAAGCTCTCAAAGGTTCATCCAAAACCCGAATCCATAAAGGTAAGTGGCCATCTCTCAGTCTCAGTCTTATCTTCAATAAGTCATTTTTTAAGCAAAAAACATTCAAGGTCTCAAACCACTTCAATATCTCAAATCTTCTACAATACATACTAAGGTAATTATGGCTGCATTTGACCTCTATGAGTCCCGAAAATTCCCTAAACACCCGTATCTTGATTAGTTAGTGCTAATCTCTCCAGATTTGCTAGACCTTCAAAAACCCTCTAAGGAATATGAACATTTATTGGACTAATCTACTATGATTCCTCCAATTACTTCAAAAAGAGTAGCATATTTGGCGCAACTTCCAAGCCTTCAATTAACTCCTAGAGATTCACTAGAGATCTGAAATTCAATCTATCAGTGGTTGTTTCTCAGCCACTCCGAGGTCCTTAAAAGATTGTCACCTTGAACTGTCTGAAAGATCTATAAGCCTACTCACCACATTTTGTCCTAATCAGGACATACCACCTTATGTTTGTATTCGACACCGAGTGAACCCTTGAGAGTTCCCCTAGAACTCAAATTTGGCAAGGTTAGACCCATTTTCTCTGTTTCCTCCCTGTCCTCAAAATACTATCTCCTAGAAAAGATCAATTGCAGACTCAAACTAGCTTAAAACCCTGCTCTTCAGCATACTACAACCGCTTTGTGCCATCAAGTGACACCCTTTGAATAGCTCTTAAGGATTACCCAGGAATCCGTTTGTTAGGTTGTCAATTCCTGTAAGATCTAAGACTCACTAAACATTAATACTCTGTGACCCATCAATTATCCACGACAAACCCCGTCAACTCTAGTGACAATTTTAATCAACATTTTTCACTTGCTAAAAAGAGGGTTTTGAGTGCAATTTCTTACTCGGGTATCGTAATACAAAGTTGTTTGAGCCTATGTCTCACAAAACCCAAGGGCCACATTTTGCATGAAGATCTCATAGACCAATTTTACCATCTTACCCTTTTAGTAATTATTTGAGAGTTTTTTAGGTCAATCGAACCCTGATTTCACTACTTTACCCTTATCATAATTTATTTTCAACTGATCCAATGCTACCGGAACATCCGAGAATTCAAAAATGTGTAATGAGTTTGCGTGTTTTCAAGCATGGGAACCCAAAAAGTAAGGTTGCATAGTAAAGGGACTTTTTACCATATAATTTCTTTATTAAATATTAATGAACTCATTCTTTTTATATTCTATATGAATAATGTTCGTTAATGCATTCACACAAAGAACTTTGAACCCTTGCCTTTAGATGTGGATCTCCCTTGTGCATCCCATGCAACCTCTCTAAGATCAATTACATGGATTTCAAATATCCATGTAATCCCTCATCCAACCCTACATCTAGCACAAGCTATTTAAAACCCACCCTTGATTACTCCCAACCAATCAAAGGCGATGGTTTGTTCCCCAAGTTTCACTCCTCGCCATTGATCTTGAGCACCCCATGTACCCCTTCTAAGATTCAATTACATGGATTTCAAATATCCATGTAACTCTCATCCAACCCTACATCTAGCATAAGCTATTTCAACCATTGATTTCTCACAACCAATCAAAGGCAATGGTTTGTTCCCCAAGTTTCACTCCTCACCACTGATCTTGTGCACCCCATGTACCCCTTTTAAGATTCAATTACATGGATTTTAAATATCCATGTAACTCTCATCTAACCCTACATCTAGCACAAGCAATTTCAACCCTTGATTTCTCACAACCAATCAAAGGAAATGGTTTGTTCCCCAAGTTTCACTCCTCGCCATTGATCTTGTACACCCTTGTGCACCCTCTTTAAGATCAATCCCATGAAATAAACATATCTATAATATTCATCCTTATCCTTTCATTTAGCATAACCCATTAATCTTCTAATCTTGGCCTTTGGTTTCTCTCAACCAATGGGAAAAGTGCCTTTGTCACGCCCCAAAACCCATACCAGAAGGGCAGAAATTTCGGCACATGATGTTAAATATTCATTCATTCCTTCTTAACATGTAAATTCCATTAAAATTTTTTCACTCATTCTTTTTCAATTATACGTAACAAAATTGCATACTATAAATCATAACCATTCATAATCACATAAATCTGACTTGCATAAAATTTCCATAAACCTGAAAATAACCCATAAACCATAATCCTAAATGTAATCCATAAGCCATAATCCTGAATGTTATCCATAAACCATAGTCTGACATTCCTATTCAAATGAAATAATAGTATGATATAACTAAATTATCAACTAAAATAAAATATCAATCTAAACTGAAATCCACTGACTTATTACATTCCTTTCAAATAAACTGAAATAAAATAAAGTCTCAATGTATCCAAACTAAAATAACTAAAATAATGTCTCAATATCCCCTGGCATAAATCAACATTCAGCTAACACTTCAAATCCAACGTTTCTAAACTACTACATAGCTACATCCTCATCACCTATGGTGCCAAATTTGGGGTGAACTTGACAAACTCAACGGATAACAATGAACTAATGAACTATGGACCAAGACTTTAACACAAAATTAAAACAAAATAGATAGTTTTATTTTTTTAACAATATACAGAACTAAACAATTACATATAGAGCATATCCTAAATTGAAAACATTAAAAGACATATACATATAGATGGTCTAAACCTAACAAAATAGATGAATATAATGAAACTGAACATGTAAAACAGATACATAACCTAATACAGATAACAATTCCATAAGCCACTACAGATAACAATTACACCATTTAATCTTCTTTGTTAAGAGCCACATGATTCACCAATTTTATCTCCGGTGAAAAGAGCCACATGAGTCACCTATTTTATGTCTGATGAAAAGAGCCACATGATAACCATTTATAATCCTCGGTAAAAGGGTCATTCACACTATAAGCCAGGTGTACTAAGCATCATCAATGTTTTTCCTTTAACGATCAAGGTGGCTTATAACAAAATTGTAATAGAAAATGATCAATAATAACAAAGAACAATAATAGGAACAATACAAAACATATAGCAATTCATAGAAAAATATAAGCAAACTCGTAAAACTTAAACCATAGATGCTTAATCATCCTAAGCATAGAACTATGAAGCAATAAGATTTGTATTATAGTCATGAATAAAATAACACATTCAGATCATCAACAATCATATAACATATACAGTTTTTTTTACAAATTAAGAGAATGGTCTCTATGATCCTATGGAAACAATTATCAAAACTAGAAGTACTTATGTTCTTAAAAACAAAATTCCCTCTTTAAAATCATTGATTTCAGAACTTAAAATGGATTAAAACTTCTAACAGGACAATCCCTAACATGTAGAACATGAATCCAAAACAATCTAGAACCTCATGATTTCACAAAACCAATTTATTTTCTTTAAAAACAATTCAAAACTAGTGAAGAACGGTTGTAAATCCATTCAAAATAGAGTAGTTCTTTACAAAATAGTTTGGATTACTCTTAAGAACCTATGACATTCAAAAATGAAGTTAGTTCATTGTTCCCTACATATTCTTTTGCAAAAACATTCCTAAGGTTCAAGCTCTTCAAAAATCCTTCAAAACCTAGCTTTTCCTCTTATTCTTCCTCCTCTCTTTATTATTAAGGTTTTATAGGTCAAATTAGGTTTATTTTTATCCATTATATAGATCCACCAAGAGTCCTAGGTGAAGTAAAACCCTAATTGGGCCAAAATTGGAAGTTTCTAAACTCTAATTCAATTTTCTTGAAATCCGATTGATCTAACATGTTTCAGGCCATTTTTCTTGTAAAAATTTGTGAGGTTGGATTGATCCGATTTTTATCGGATCAATCCATTAAGTTCGGATCCATCCAATAGGATTGGATCAATCTAGTCAAATCCATCCAATCAAAATCTGATCAATCTGGCTAGTTTTTCCAGATTCGACCCATTCAGACTAAAATACTCATAACTTTCTCATACGAACTCCGATTTGCTTGCCGTTTGTTTTACTAGAAACTAGATTTCAAGAGATTTATAAAAGAATATAATTTTTTTTCACTAACTCTATATGCATTTTTATTGCTTTTATTTTATAGCTACATCAAATCTATTGACTTGTCAGCACAGATGCCTTGTAGGAAAATGATCATAACTTCTTCTAGGAAACTCTTATTCACTTAATGTTTATTGTATTAGAAAATAGACTTTAAGACCTTTACCATGATATATGGCTTGATTACTAATTCTTTCTAGATTTATACAGGTTTGTCTCTAAATTTGCACAAGTTTTTTAGTCATTAGAGAAGAGTTCAAACCCTTCTAAGTGTGTGTTGAACATGTGTAAAACATATGTGTGACACATGTATGACATGTGTATGAAATACATGTGAACATGTGTTGGGTGTTACACTCTCCCTCCCTTAAAATAAATTCAGTTGTTTGAATTTGACATACCTTGAGTAAGAAACAAGTGTGGATACTTTTTCTTCATCTCGTCTTTGCCTTCCCAAGTTATTTTTTCTATGGAATGGTTTCTCCATAATACCTTCACATATGGAATCACCTTTGAACAAAGAAATTGTTTTTTTATTTAGAATCTGAACTGGTGTTTCATCATATGATAGGTTGTCCTTGACTTGAAGTGGTTCAAATCCTAACACATGAGATGGATCATGCATATACTTCCTCAACATAAATACATAAAATACATTGTGAACATGTGATAAATTCGATAGCAATGTTAGTTCATAAGCAACATCACCCATCTTCCTTAAAATCTTAAATGGTCCAATGAACCTAGGACTTAATTTCCCTTTCTTTTCAAACCTCATGATACCCTTTGATGGCGAAACCTTAAGAAATACATTTTCTCCAATCTGGAATTCAAGTTCTATTCTTCTTTAATCAACATAACTCTTTTGCCTACTTTGAACAATAAGCAATCTTTCACGAATAATCCTGATCTTTTTAATTGTCACCTACATTAATTCAGGTCCAAGTAACCTTCTTTTACCAACCTCTTCCCAACATATGGGTGTCTTGCACATTCTTCCATATAAAGCTTTGAATGGTGTCATTTGTATACTAGCTTGGTAACTATTTTGGTAAGCGAATTTAATCAATGGTAGATGATCATCCTAACATGCTTTAAATCAATCACACAAGATATCAACATGTCCTTTAAAGTGTGTATGGTTCTTTCTAACTGTCCATCTGATTGCCGATGAAAAACCATACTAACATTTAACTTAGTTCCCATAGCTTGTTGTAAACTATTCCAGAATCTTGAAGTGAATCGTGGATCCCGATTTGAGATTATTCCAACCGAAATACCATGTAGCTTCACAATCTCATCAATGTACAATTGAGCCAGTCTACGAAGTGAGTAATTTAGCCAAATGGGTAAGAAATGAGCTCACTCAGTTAGTCAATCCATAATCACCTAGACATAATCAAATCCATTCTTGGTCTTGGGTAGCCCACTAAGAAATTCCATAGATATGTGTTCACACTTTTATTCAGGAATTTCCAATGGTTGTAATGATCATACTGGCTTTTGGAGTTCATCTTTTACAAGCTGACAAGTCAAACATTTAGATACAAAATCCATAATTTTCCTCTTCATGTATTCCACCAATAATACTCTTTTAAATCCTTGTACATCTTTGTACTCCCTGGATGAACTAAATAAGAAGTCCCTTGTGCCTCTTCTATAATCTCTCTTTTAAGTTCGGTGTCATTGGGCACACATAACCTCTTGCCATACCAAAGAGAATCATCTCCTCTGATTGTAAAGTCTACTTTCAATCCTTTCTTAATCTTTTCTATAATTTTCTGAATCTAAAGATCTGAATTTTAAGCTGCCTTAATCTTATCATTCAACATGGGCTAAATTTTAAGATGTGCCATAACACATGCCAAATCGCCAGAACACTTCCGACTTAAATCATCAGCAAGCACATTGGACTTAACTAGATGATAAAGGATAGTGCAGTCATTATCCTTAATCAACTCAAGCCATCCTCTCTACCTCAAATTTAAATCTTTCTATGAAAATAAATATTTCAAACTCTTGTGATTTGTATAAATCTCATAAGGTTCTCCATACAAGTAATGCCTCTATATTTTTAATGCAAAAACAGCCACAACTAATTCTAAATCATGGGTTGGGTAATTCTGTTCATAAGGCTTAAGCTGTCTAGATGCATAGGCAATAACTTTCCCCTCTTGCATCAAAACATAACCCAAACCTTTTTTAGAAGCATCATTATAGATCACATACTTTCCTCCAGTGCTGGATGGTAATGTAAGGACCGGTGCCTAAACTAAATGATTCTTTAGTTCTTGGAAACTATGCTCACATGCCTCATTCCAATCAAACTTAGCATTCTTTTGTATTAGTTTTATCAAAGGACTTACAATGCTAGAAAATCTCTCAACAAATCTCTTAATATCCAACCAATCCTAGAAAGCTACGAATCTCAATCACATTCGTAGGTCTAGGCCAATTAACCACCACATCTATCTTCTTAGGGTCTACATAGATTCCATATTTTGAGATTACATGTTCCAAGAAAACCACTTTGTCTACCCAAAACTCACACTTATTGAACTTGGCATAAATCTTGTGGTCCCTCAAAGTCTACAATGTAATCTTGAAGTGTTCTTCATGTTCCTCTGAACTCTTTGAATAAACCAGAATATCATCAATAAACACAATGGTAAACTGATCCATATAAGATTTAAATAACCCATTCATCAAGTCCATAAATGTTGTCGGTGCATTCATCAGTCTAAAAGACATGACTAAAACTCATTATATCCATACCTAGTATGGAAGGCAGTGTTGGGTATATCATCATTCTTAATCCAAAGTTGATGGTGTCCAGATCTAAGATCAATCTTGGAAAAGACCTTAGCACCTTGAAGTTGATAAAAAAGATCATCAATCCTTGAAAAAAAAAACTTTTTCTTCATGGTTACCTTGTTCAACTACCTATAATCAATACACAACTTCATGGTTCTATCCTTCTACCCATGGGAAAACACTAAGGTAGACAAAACCTCTGTCTATCAAATCCTATTACTGTACTTTAAGCTCCTTCAATTCAGCTAGTGTTATATGATATGGTGTCATAGATATAGGCTTAGTGCCTTACACTAACTTAATTGCAAACTCACTCTCCTTGTTTGGAGGTTAGCTATGAAGATTATCCAGAAACACATCACTGAAATCTTTAACAATGGATATGTCTCAAATCTATACTTCATCTTTCTAATCATCAATAATGTAAGCTAGGTACCCTAGCCCACCCTTCTGCAATAACCTTTCTGCTTGTAAGGCATAAATCATCTTAGGAAAACTTCGTATTCCTTTAAATACAAACTTGGGATGATTGAGGATACTAATGGACACCTCCTTGCTTTAACAATCTACCTTAACATGGTGAGTGGCTAACCAATCTATGCCTAGGATGATATCAAAGTCTTGTAGGTCCAATAGAATCAAGTCTGCTAACAATTCAACTTCTCTAATCTTGATTACAGACGACTTGTATACCAGCTCAAGAATCATAGTCTTGCCAAGCGGAGTGGATATGACTAAATCAAAATCTAGTAGTTTAG
>JAOXJP010232506.1:0-10458 GCA_025762735.1 Platanus orientalis | reverse complement strand
CTATTAGCCACCGATGTTGGGATCGTTAATAGAGATAAAAAGTAGTTTGGCATGGCCCCCAACGTAGCTTTGATCAAAGTTAACCAACTCCCTTTTGATAGTAAAGGAGTTTTCCATGAATCTAGTCTAGAAGCAAACTTTTCAATTACCGGCTCCCATATAGCTTTTGATTTGTAGCTTGCCCCCGAAGGGAGTCCAAGATAGTTGGCCGGAAGACTTCCAATTTTGCAACCCAAAATCCATGCAAGACTTTCAACATCACAATCTTCCCCCACTTGGAATAGTTCACTCTTAGCCAAATTGATCTTTAGACCCGAGACCGCCTCAAAACATGTGAGGACACAACGAAGATATGCCACTTGTCTCATATCTGCATCACAAAAGATCATTGTATCATCCGCAAATTGAAGATGGGATATCGTCACTCTCCCAGAGCCCATAGAAAACCCCCAATATAACCCATACCCACCATTTTGATCATTCTACTTAGAACTTCTGATACCATTATGAACAGAAATGGAGACAATGGATCACCTTGTCTAAGACCCCTTGAGCCCTTAAAAAATCATGCCGGACTCCCATTAATCAACACAGTGTAAGTAGAGGAAGATAAGCAAAACATTATCCAACTCCACCATTTAGCCCCAAAACCCATCCTCAATAGTAGATAGACCAAAATTTTCCAATTCAAATGATCGTATGCCTTCTCCAAGTCCAATTTACAAATAATCCCACTTCTACCCAACCTTCTCCTATCCTCCATACATTCTTTGGCAATAAGAACCCCGTCAAGAATCTGCCTCCCATCAATAAATGCACCTTGAGGAGGGAAAATAATTCATTTCATCACCATTTTCAAGCGGAGTGCCAAAGTGTTGGATATGATTTTATAGACACTACTCAATAGACTAATGGGGCGAAAATCCCGCATCTCATTTGCACATTTCTTATTTGGGATTAAAGAAATGAAATTGTTATTAAGGTGATCATAGAATTCCTCCGAATAATAGAATTCATCCAATACTTTCAAGAGATCCTCCTTTATAATCTCCCAACATTTTTGAAAGAATGATATCGTAAACCCATCTAGACCCGGTGATATATCTTCTTTCATACTCATAATGGCAAAATGAACTTCTTCTTCCGAAAATGATCTCTCCATCCATTTCCTCCCCACCTTCGAAATTTTATCAAACTCCATAGCATCTAATAAGGGTATCCCAGGCGCTTCCTCTTTAAATAGGTTAATATAGAAAGACTCGGCCTCCTTTCTAATTTCAGCCAAATTTTGAGTCCATGCTCCATTTATCCATGGGCCATTAATCTCATTCGAACTCTTATGATGTGAAGTCATCTTATGAAAAAAATTTGTATTATGATCCCCTTCTTTCAACCAACTTATTCTAGCCCTTTGTTTCCAAAAACACTCCTCCTTGGCCGAGAGGATCATTAATTCCATACGAGAGGATTCCCTTTTCTTTTGACCTTCAAGTGACAAAGTCCTTGATTCTTCAACCCAGTCAATTGCATCGATAATTTCGAGACACCTCTTCTGACCCTCTTTGAAATATCCCACCGACAACTTATTTTCTAAGCTTTTAAACGAAATTTCAAATTTTTGAGTTTAAAGGCGAATATTCTACTTGGGTTTACCCAAATAATGTGTTTGACACCAAACATCTTTCACCAACTCCATAAAATCAAGTTCTATCAACCAAGCTTCCTCAAACTTAAATGGAGATGGGCCACCTTTACC
Organism: Platanus orientalis; assembly: GCA_025762735.1. Lineage (NCBI taxonomy): Eukaryota > Viridiplantae > Streptophyta > Magnoliopsida > Proteales > Platanaceae > Platanus > Platanus orientalis. Next base: position 8,702 of record JAOXJP010232506.1, on the reverse strand, counting down.
CCAACACAATTGAAGCAAAATCGGGAAATGATCTGACATAGGTCTCAAGAGGGCAATTTGAGATCTTCCCGGAAATAACTCATCCCAATTATTACAATACAGAAATCGATCCAATCTACTCAACGATGGTTTATCTCTGAAATTAGACCATGTATATTTTGCACCCTTCAATGGACCATCAATAAGACTCCATCTATCAACAAACTCATCAAATCTATCCATTCTAAAACCCTACGACCTTCACCTTTTCTTTCATGAGAAAATCGGATTAAATTGAAATCACCCCCAATACACCATGGCAGATCCCACCTTGCCTTAACATCATCCAACTCTCCCAAGAAATCCTCCACCTCCCCCCGCAGCACCAGACTGTACACACCAGGAAAAATCCAATCCTTTAATCCCCCTTTAAATTTACATCGTAGCGAGATCGAGAATGCCCCTATTTCGTGCTCAATAATCTCCAACTTTTCTCCATTCCAGATCATAAGGATTCCCCCCGATGCACAAACAGAGGGTAAGGCAATCCAATCCGATGATGAGTGACCCCAAATTCCAGCCACCATTCGATCAAACATTTTCTCAATCTTAGTTTCTTGAATAACGAGAATATCCGATCCTATTCCAACTAAACCTTTACAAACCGCCACTCTTTTATCCCTATTCCCCAACCCTCTAACATTCCATGTGAGAATTTTTAAATCCATAAAATTAACTATGAGTAATCCATTTTCCCCTCCGATCACCACCAATACTCTTTTCTCCCTCCTTTCGATCATAATTAACACTACATTCTAACTTCTTAAGTTCGTTCATCAATTTTTCCCCCCTATGAGTTTAGGTCCCTCATGATTCAACTCAGTTCTTCTTTGGATTTCAATAGCTTTGAATAATTCAATAACCCCCGATTCAAAACCTTCATAAGATAGACCTATAAACGAGCCAAATTCCTCCAATTTATGCAGTACCCATTCAGACATGGCCCTCTCATCCCTATCAATAATTCCTTTAAGTAGACAATCATGTTTCATAGCATCAGGTAACAGGGTCCTAAAATTCAAATCCCCTTCTAACTCCATCGATTTGTGCCCCTCTTCTTTATCCAGAATTGCCAACGGCACTGGGAGAGCTCCTCATCCCCAACCAAATCCTCATCATTCATAACTTGAATCAATTCCTTACTCGGGTTCTCCATAACTGTATCTGAATCCAAACCCTTTGTCTTGTAATCTTGGATAAAATTCCAACTCTCCATAGGTCTACACAATTGATTGTACCTGCATAGGTCTAAAGCCTCTAATAAGGTAGAAGAATAGCATTTAGGAAATACATGGTGCGTACCTTTTATATGCATGGAAGAGGAGGTAAGACCGGTAGAATCCCCCATAATTGCATTACCAGGCTTAATGGCTTGAAGCACTTTCTCCTCCCTCATTTTGATTCCCATGGCAGTCTTGTCCTTAGTACGCAAATGATCATCAATAGGTGGGCCCGTATGAGGATCCGATAATTCCACACCAAAATCTACGCAATCATCCACCAGCTTCATCTGTAGAGAAGAATGAACAGGAGAGTTGGATCGGCAAATTTGATTACAGACAAAACCTTCATCCTTATTACGAGAATCTTCACTTTCCCTGGAGTTAGATACCCAGGAGGCACTCGTATCTGACATATGTTGTTCCGCTGGTCCCCCCTTATTTCCCGACACACGATACCTTTCCAATCAGGAGGAAGATGCTTTGTTCGACACAGTACCAATCACACATACCTCCACTCCTATGTGTGCCTGAGACGATGATGGATTTCCTTCTGGAGAAAAATATGGGCAATGGGTCCTTAATTGGATAGCTTTAGATGATATTATTCTAGCGCCATGTTGATTATAATTGATCGCCCTTTGACGATCCTCCCCTTCCCTCCCAAGAAGATCGTCCTCTAATAGGTCATCCTCTTCCATCTCTAGCTTGCCATATAATCGTGAGACTTCCTTCTGTTTGTCATGACCCTTCTGAGAAATAAGGGTAGGGTTAGATTTATACTAAGTGTTGGTATTTTTATAATTAGAGGAAGAAGACCCTTCTACCCTTAAATCCCTCTCCCACAACGATCTTTCATTAAGGGTAACCTTGTCATTTGTTGCACCCCTTATAGCTTGCAAATGAAATGTCTTCTTTGTCCCTGCATGATTATCCTCCTCCGGCTTGTGAAAAAGGGTATTTGTGTCATCCACATTGTCAAGCCTACTCACCGATTTAAACCCATTATAATCCCCTGTCGATTGACCGAATTGACCCTGGTCAAAATGGGTTCTATCTCCTGAGGACCGTTGATCTATCAATCATTTTTGGTAATCACTCAGGATCATTTCCTTTTATGGTTGATAGAGGGAAGACAGCCTGTAATAGCAAGCTTCCCTATTCCTCCATTTGCTCTAGTGCTGTGATCGCCACTCCTCTTAGGAGAAACTGAAGTAAAGAGAGGACACGGAACCTCCCTCTTTTGTTGTACATACGCCCCCATACTGACAGTGATAGGAGGTTGTGAGTTTCGAAGAGGCGCAGGATAGTTCAGCCAAGGTACCGGACAAACCCTCTTCACCTTACCGGGAACACCTACAACTTCCGGCGAGCAGGGGATCACATCACGATTTTCAACCAGCAAGTTCCTATATTCATTGTCGATGGAGATGATTATTGGCCTATATTTTCCATTTTCAATAACTGATATCACTCTAGGAATGTTTCTGAGATCGCTGCACCTGACTTCCAATTGAACCCAACGCAATTCTTCACATTTAAGGGTTTTTTCATCTACTGAAAGAAGACCACCACACAGATTACTAATTGTCTCACATATCCTAGTCGTCCACAAGTTCAAAGGTAGTCCCCATAATCTAATCCATCGCTCCTTAAACAGTTCTTCATAATTGATGGAGAAAACATTTGGATTCCATTCTTCGAACTCCACCCTTCCAAGATGACCGATGCATATTTTCTTCCCTTTTAAGTTCAAAGCCTTTGATTCACAAGAACAAACAATCACTACTCTGTGAGCATCCATCAAAATCCACTCTATTTCTTCAGCCAGGTATAGCTCTTCACATAGAATAGCAGCAACATCTTCCCAAATGATTTCAGTGTTGGATCGAACTCCAATCACCGTCCTCCTCCATACTTCCTCCCCCCATTGTCATCCAAAGAGATCTTGATAGCCCAATCTCGGTCTCTATGATTAACCTCAATATTTGTTTGATTTTGTTTCTTTGAAGCATCGCCTTGCAATGGCGGGAAGGAGTCCACATTTCGGAAAGGAATAGACTAGGTGACAGGTACTTCACCACCAAATGATCTTCTAAGTATATGTGCAATGTTTGCCCATCCAGAGGAGTCTGAATCCCCTGGTACACATATCTAAAAACCTACAAGCTATGCCCCCTTAACAAAAGAAATCAATCTATTACTTGCTTAAAATCACCCTATTGTTTTTCAATGGAAAGATTCTGCATTCAGTAAATCAGCATCATCAATATACTTCATTTGTTTGAATTGAATAACATCCCATGTCCTCATCAAAAACCTTTTCCACCATATCCACAATATGATTGATCTATAGGATCTTGTAAGATCTCCTTAAAAGAAGTTGTGGATATCAAATTCTCCTTAAAACCATCACTAATCAAAAACTTGATTTCCTTCCCAAAATGAAAGGAAAAAAAATCTGGTCCTAATATCTAAAACCATCTCCCAAGCTTTGCTTTGATATAGATGAGGAATCAAATGAAACATAGAATGCTTTGTCTCTGTAGGATCTTTTGGCTCTGATACCAAATTGATGTAGAACCAAGGGAGAAAATTTTTAATCTTCCTCTTTATGTATTAGGAAAAGGTATAGGATTTAAAAGATGGTGGCTATTTCAGGTTTAGAATGAGTAATCAATGTGTGAATAAGAATATAGGTTGTTGGATTTTGCATTTCAGCAAGTTTTATAGGTTTAAAAGAGAATTATTTTTATTTAAGAAAACAGAAAATTTTCAAGGCTTAAAAGATGTGAGATTATTAAAGGAAAGTGATGCAGCAGCCATTGAGTAGTTAGACACCACTTACCCTCCTTGGAGGCCCAAGGTCAAGCCCAAGACAAGACCTTGGAAGAGGGCCAATCAACCATGGTAGTTTAGAATACTTTTATTTCATGTTTAGGGGTTATTTAGTAATAATTTAATGTCATAGGGAGTGTTTTGTAATAAGGCTTATTAACCAAGGGAGTTAGTTGCAAATTAGGGAGTTACTTGGTTTTGTTTGAAATTATTATATGCTGTTTTTTGTGTTGGTCGATAGCCACCTTTAGAGTAGGGTTATTAGAGTCCTAAGTGGACTAGGAGTCTTGGGAATCAAGTATAAGTAAGTTGGAGCATAGGTCGTAATCAGTTTTGGTTATTTTGAAATAAAAGAAAGTGGCTTATTGGAGTCCACGACTAGACAGGTATCTCTCCCCCCTTCTCTCTCTCTCTCTCTCTCTCTCTCTCTCTCTCTCTCTCTCTGCTATACCTAATTCTATCTCTCTTCTTGCTTGTTACTATCTAATTCTCTTTCTTTATTGCTTTTTCTTGAATTTTGATTAGATTTCTTGATTAAAGAGGTTGATTATTGAATTTTGGTTTAAAAAATTCTCGAGACTCAATCTTAAAGCAATTCTTGATCGACTCTGGGTTCTTAAATCTGTAAAAACAGCAAGCCCTCTTTTCTTCTTCACTTTTATCTACCAAGAAACCACATCCACACTTTCAGTCCAAGAACCCAATTCCCCTTCAATCCTAGTTCAAGAAAACCCTTTCTAAGAACCCCTATACCTGCAGCCAAACAAAAACTGATGAGGACATCCGTGTGCCTCATCGTACCAGAGACGGAGGAGGATCGAGCCTCGTTTGCTATGGTTTGAGTAGCTTGGAGGCATGTGGGGCCCACCCAAGGACACGTCAAGGGGACTGCACTCGTATGGGCTTGAATGAGTGTGGCTTTTAATCCCATATGTGCAGAACTTTTCTACACAACATTACTTCCATATCCTGGCACATAGAACCTTGATCTAGCCGTGTTTCATATTTTACTCCTTGGCTGAACCGGAATGGGCTTGAGTTCTTTATTTGTGTTGCCACTTTCTTTCCAATGAGACCTACAGTTGCTGCACTTATTTTCTTTTAAAATTCTGCATTTAGATTTTCTGCATTAAATCTGAGCTGATGCTTTATCTGAGGGCAGCCAGTATATATGCTAATTCTGAATTGATTTTAGTACTTTTATGGAATGGAACTAAATTGTGTGTGGACTGTTGGACCTATTACAAATCTCCCTCTTTGAGACTTGAGTTGGTTGTGATTGAAGAGTAGGAATCTAGGTTATTCCTTTTTCATTATTGTGTGTAATCTCCTCTTTAATTCTATTTCCCATATCATTGCATGCATCCAGCATCAAGAAATATTCTTTTCTTGATTTTCTTTAAAGAAAACTCAAAAAAGCCGTAAACCCAACTCTCTGGCACCTACATAAATCAGCCCCAATCTGGTTTCAAAACTAAAGCCCCAAACCCCATTCTTTTCTACCTATCGGCACCTCTTTAACAGACCTAATTCTAACCTATTAATGCCCTTCTCTTACCCACTGAGTTAACCTCTTAAACCAGCCTGTTACCCCAAAACAGCCACTGATTTATCACCTTTAGCAGCCCCCGATATAGCCTTTCTTATCCCTTTCCCTTTGTCCCAATTAAACCTTACCCCTTGCTAAAATTTTCAGACCTTTAGCCATAATTATAAGCATAACCGATAGCCTATTTCCCTAATCCAAAGTCTAATTTTCAGCCTGATAACTAATTCCCTAATTTCTAGTTGATCCTCATGTAATCTCCTAAGAAGAGTAAGAAGATACAAATGGAGTCACACCTATGGCCTCCTAGGAGTCAGGCCTAGGGTTGAAAGCATCACCCCTTCAAATTTATAGAGTCACACCAGAGGATGAAGAAAATAGCCTTGAATTCATCAATAATCAATTTGTCCTTCCTTATTCATTCCATGAATAAAATTTTGGATTACAAAGTGATGCAGGAACATATAGGACCACCAAGAAGAAGCTGAATGACCATGGATTATCAAGCGGGGTCCACTTAAAGAGTTATGTTTTACGTTTATTAGGTTTCATTTATTTTAAGTTGTAATCCCGTAATTTACTTTTAGCACAAAATTTCTATGATCAAAACTTGCCCTTTTTTGGGTAGATTTTGGTGCCATAAGAAAGTTTATTTAGTTACCTTTCAAACAAGACTAGGATTTCGCAAATCCAATGTGATTTAAAGATATGACCAAATTATTGATGGGATATCAGTATGCGATGGGAATAGTCTTTAGAAAGTTCTATTTGATAAGTTTTTTAGAAACTCTTAGTAATAGGCTTATTTAATTTCTATTTTGAGTCTTTTGGTTTATAGGGTAGTTAGGTGAGAGAATAAAATCCTTCAAATTTTGGAAATGTTAGGATTTAGAAATTTAGCTTAAGGGGTTAGTTTTTAATTTATTTTAAAGTAGTTTCTAAACTACCACAGCCTTGTAATTTATTTAAACTCCCCATCCCCAACAAATTGAATAGAGCATGAATTATTTGATTAAATTGAGTTGTTGTTTAGCACTTGTCTTCTTCTCTTGGATCAAGGATGGGCCTCCCTATCTTTCTTCTTCTTCTTCTTCATCAAACTATTCTACCATCAATCCATCAAACTGTGGTTTTGTTTCATCCATCAATACATACCGCTGTATACTCCAACCTGTGGAGCCCTCGATTTCAGATATGTACCCTAGTTTTGTTGTTATTCCATTCTGGGACAGACCTGAGTTTTTTCTTTTTATAATTCTTATAATTTCCTTTATCACAATCCCATGAAACTTAGTGAAATTCCTCCTCTTATATAACCTTATCTCTGTCAAAGTTCATAACATCTAGCTAGTCTAACCTATGGTTTCATAAGCCTCTTTGCTGCTGCTCTGAATTCCAGCATTGTTGTGTTCTACTTGTTTGACCCTTGGTTAAAAGTAAAAACTATTTCAATCCTAATCCCAAGCATTCAGTGGGCCCATATCCACAGGTGGTTTTGATTATCAAACCCATCCTGCATCACAAAGCATATATATAAATATATATGCACATATATCCAAGATTTCCAAATCCCATTCTAACTAGACTTCCTAAAAAAACACTCTAAAATAACTAAATCCCGTCACAAGTGATATCCTGCCAGTATTTTATCCATGACTTTCCCAAATCACATCGAATTTATCAAGATTTTAGTCTCGTTGGAAAGCTAACTGAATAACCTTTCAAATGACACCAAAATCAAGCCAAACGGGTAGGTTTCTCTCAAAACAAGGCGTAAAGAAAAATAACGGAAATAGATCTTTCACTTTCTTTGTAATAAATAAAACTTATTCTATTTGAAAATAAATAAAAACCCTTAAACTGATAAACAAAAAACTAACTTTGATTAACCTACAATTAACAAAATAAACAACGAAATAAATGTTCTGTCCAAGATTTGGTGTCCAGGACAGCAGGGGACTTCACATGGAATAAAATGGGCAGGGTGGGTTTAGATGAAATTTCAAATTCCCACCCATTTTATTACATATGACATCTCCTGGTGTCCTGGACAGGACATTTGCTCCCAATAAACAATCTTTGCCATAAAAATATTAAACCCCAAATACCCCCCCCCAAAAAAAAAAAACCGTGTATATCAAATTTGACCATGGGCCATTTTGCATTCCACATTAAATGGGCTTTAGGGAAAAAATTGCATAAAAGGTAATTAGATTCTTAAAAGTTCTGGAGAAGTGAATCAATCCTTTTCTCTTGGCTACCATGTAAGAGGACTGCTGGAAAATGCTGACCAGCACAGATTCTTAGGGTCAATCGGCTCTTTCAAATCCAAACTTTGAAGTATGTAGGCATGGTATAATGTATTCTTTAAATAAGCAATGTAACGATTGCAGGTTGAGTAAAAACTGTTGTTTGGTCATCAAACAAATGACAAATTTGTGAATGGCCTTGTTGAAGCGTATGGTACAAAAAGGATCCTTTCCAATGGGTTATGCAAAGCAACACACTACCTCCTACGACAGATATTATGTAACTACATAGTACCTCAATGAATGCCTTCGGATTTGGACAATTCTGTTGTTTAGATAATCTCAATGTGCACTGTGCAGCCGTGCGGCCATCTCGAAGGGCAACAGCTTTAAAGAATTCCAATAAATTAACCCGATCACTTTTGGAAAGCTCAGCGGTCATGCCCACATCAAGAAAAATGACATGAGGCTTTGATTTAAAAAGCCGTTTACGTGAGGATTTTCTCTGAGCTACACGGACAAGGATATTTCCAGGATGCATGTCTGCATGTATAAAATTGTCAACCTGGAAGAAAAAAAAAAAAAAGATATCTCAGAATATTATAATGCCAATTTACAAGCTTGAATCATGCTTTCAGTTTCTGTTAGAAAACAAAAAGTTCATCTCAAACCTGAGAACTTTATTATTAACACTTGAAACTTAGAATCATAAAGAAGTAAACAACAACAACAGACAGCCTTATCCCAACTATTTGGGGTCGGCTACACGAATCCTGTTCCGCCATTCCGCTCTGTTTAGGGCCTTATCTG
>JAOXJP010232505.1:0-10458 GCA_025762735.1 Platanus orientalis | reverse complement strand
AAAAACCTCCAAAAAGTTAATTGATTCCCCCCTGTGTGTCCCATCAGGGGGGGTGGCACAGATGATGTCACCCCTCATCCATGTATATCTTCAACCTACATTCTATGGTTTTGAATCATCTCTCTCTCAGAGGATGCCTAAAAGGATATCTTCGTAAATGTATATTGGTAAGAGGAGGGTGTTACAATAAGTACACATATTTATTAAAGTACTGGGGCATTGTGTCACGTGCCAACAGGTACTGATGTGATATCTCTCCACCTAGACTGGAGGATCTGAAACCAACTTAATTCTAGTGGAGGTGGGATGATCTTCGAGTGTGGCCAACCCAAAACAACTCCTCTAAGATTGTTTGTAGTGCAAAAAGTATAACGTTGCGTTTGCTAATATGAAAGTGATTCTCACGTTCTCAGATCTCAAGATTCTAAAAGAAGTGAAAAATCTGTTTGCTAACTTCAAATCATCTCCCCAGATTGTTCTCTCAAAATCAGTTTAGGAGTAAAATTTTACGAACTAGAAAAAACAACGCCGATTCTATCTTTCAATTCTGTATTTCGATTCCTTTTTATCTTTTTTTTGCTGATTTTACTACATCTTCATCATCAATTTCGTCAAGATTTTTTTTTTTTTTTTTTTCTAACAAACCAAACACTTTTCTGAATTTGAAATCCAGTCCAAAAATTGCATTCTTGGTGGACTCAAGAAATAGGAATTGAGAGTTGAATTCTTGGGAATCGTAATTGAAACCACCCAGCAAAAAAGTGACCATCCATCAAATTTGATTTTTGAGGTACATCTCACATTTGATCGCACTTGAGGATTTGCTCTCATGGTAACACCATCTAAGTTAAGCAAGCACTTGAAACTAAGACCGATCACCCTCCAAAGCCCTTTCATGCTCTTTCGATCAAGCTCTCTCAAACATACTTGAGCAAGTTATCTCTCAAACATATTTGAGAAATTAAGTCAACTATTTCGATTGGCAAGAAGCAGAGATGGCAAGCCTGTACGCCATTAATACTAAAGCAGGCAGGCCGTAGACTATTTCATTAGGAAAGGGAGGAAGAGGCCTAAGCACGATAGTTGCCATACACTTAAATGGCAAAGAAAAGCGAGACCGTACCTGTTTTTCCAGACCGGATGAGCATGGGGACCTTGTTTTAGATGTTGACACGCGTCACCAATAGCACTAAAGATCTTTCAGAGATCTCATTAGCTCTGCCTTTACGCCTGTTAAAAGGGTCATCCTTCCCCACCCTCACGTGTTGGCTCTTTTCAGAATCTAAGGTCCATACAAATTTTCCCACATTTAGGCCCGGTCTGGTTGCTTTGAATTATGTAGGAAAGAATACAAAACAAATTCCCACGAGAAAAGGAAACAAAAGAATCACCAGAAAAACATGAAAAAACCACCTTGTCATGGCAACCAGACAGCTTAAAAATGAATTTTTGAGAAAATTTTGTCACGAGAAAATCTTTTCATGACAACCAGACTGTGCCTTCATGAGTCATGAAGTCGTTTTCACTTCATGGCAGCAAACAAACCCATATCGTATGTGCCTCCCCCTCCCAAGCACGGGCCTCTTTCCCAAGCTACCGAGTTGACCAAGAACTCGGACTTGACTCAGAAATTACTCTATAACTTGAGCGAGTTAATAATAATAATAATAATATTATTATTATTTATGGATTAGGAGGTCCATTACATGTGAGCCATTAGTTTATATTTTATGGTACACAGATGATCCAACAAGACTAATCTATAAGGCTAATATTTTAATTTCATTGTCTATGACTAAAACTAATAATAATAAGAAGGGAGCAGATGCCCTACAACGGGAGCACTGTTCGCCTCCTCACATAGGGTGTGGGCCTCCATGCACGTTTAATGTGGTTCCCACACCCTCTGTAAGGATTTTCTCACTAATAAAAAAGAAAAAAGAAAAAGAGTATAACGGAATTTCCTATAGCAATGAAACATGCAGTGACTCAAGCACTAAATGCTGGGATGATACGTGGTAGAAAAGTTTTAAAATACCCGTAAAATGGGTCATTCACTTTTTTCCACAACGTGTCATCATATAGTGCCTAGCACTTGAGGATTGCTGCACGCTTTTTAGCTGCAGAAAATCCCCTTTGGAAAAAGCGAAGAGAGGAGAGGAGGATGAGGGTGTGAGTTGTAGTATTAATTAGGGGAGGAGGGGTGGAAGCTTAACGTCCACGTCAGGGATGGAGGATGGGGGCCTGCCGGTGGTGGTGATGGTGTTTGTAGGGGGAGCTTCTCTACTTTTTATGGGGGTTTGTCTCTTCCTCTTGCCATCGACAAAAATTTTCACACAAAGCTGTCCGACACTGTGGACGGTTTGGCCCTTTAAATATATCAAATCTTTCTCCCCCACCGCCTCCATTATCAATCCACCATCCCTTCCTTCTTCTCCTTCTCTCTTCCATGTGCTGCCCCACCTCTCGTGCACAGATTCCAATTTGCACACATACTCTCTCTTTTTCTCTCTCTCTCTCTCTCTCTCTAGTTTTTTTTAAATATTTTTTTGTAATGATTTTATGTAATGTAATATAATATAAATGAACAGCCAGTCACAGGGCATGCGATATATCGACTATATATCGCGTAACAAAGACTTAGATTTCTCATTTTGACTTGTCACACGGCATCACGTGATATCTGGATATTTAAAAAAGGAATAATGTCCTGTCCAGGATGTACCGTTCGCCCCTTCACAGCCAGTGTAAGTCCAAGCCGAACAGTGTATCCTAGACAGGACATTATATAGGCAATTAAAATATCGAATTTCATCACAACAGGCCAGATTTTGTTCCCTAAGATCCTCTCCTGTTCGCGCGATGGCCTGTGATGTACACGTACCCAAAAAAGTAAAATCATCCATTTTGGAGTATATATGTCATTACAAGATGTCTTCCAAGTTGGAGAGGATCTAGGGCCGATTTTGTGGGTTTCAGTCTGGTTGGTTAAATGGTCTGCAACCTCTATGGTTTAAGAAATGCCAAGGAGACTGCCTTATCCCTTCCCCTTGGACTTAACATGAATTTTGGATTGGAACACCCTCTCTAATAGTAGCCATATCCTCTACACTGCAGTGTACGTACAATACCCCAGTGATCACCATTTAGGGTGGGGTCCATCCCAGCCCCTTTGTGTGGTGATCACTAGAGAGGGTTGGGGGTGTACGTGGTGTTGTACGTACACTTTACGTGCAGAGGATGTCACTCCTCTCTTAGCACAACTTTACTACACTTTTAGGGTTACCTAATTCTGAATGTTGTGCAATTTTTAGGAGCATATGTTCTCTTTTTCTTTCTTGGGGAGTAATATAGGAGCATATTCTAGAGCATATCCTTCCCCAAATTATACTCCCATAAAGCTGGGAGTACAGTTCCAATGTTTTTTGTATTTTTTCTTGAAACAGTTCCGATCTATTTAATTCACACTAAAATAGTAAAGAAACCAACACCTCTTTTAGAGAGACGATTGCAATATAGTCACTCCAAATAGAGGTCTTTGGGGTCAAATTCCTTAGGTCGCATTCCTCAAGTAATTACAACCTCTACCTCTTCATTTGAAGTGTGGATCTTGCCCAAGCCCAAAAAACATTTCTAAAATAAAAATAATATCATTCAATTAGCAAAAGCTGGGTCCTTTTTCTCTTTTTCATGGAAATGACACTACAATAATGAAAATAAAGACTTGAGAAACTTGTTGGAACATATAATTTGTCGGTTCTTTACAAGGTAGCAAATGTTTTGCATTAACCAGAAGAGTTGCGATTGTGCATGGGCCACCACATATGCAACTTTTGTACGAAAACGTTGGATTTGCTTACGTTGCTATTCATGCCCTATAGCAATGGATGACAAGTCGATCAATTTGACGTTTTAAATAGTCACGTAAGTAAAAGCTACTCTTGGGTATTTTTATTTAAAGAAAGAATATAAAAATCTAAGGTTGATTGCCTTGAATTGACTTGCATTGAACAGAAAAGAAAATTACACAAAAAAAAAAAGAAATCTATAATTTTCTATCATTTTCTTATGTTTGTTTGGTTGGCAAGAAAAAGAAGGAAAAAAAAACTTGTGTTACAATTTTCATGAAAAAAATGAGGATTTTCATGCAAGAATTGTTTGAATATAATATGGTAATAGACAAGAAAATAGTTAATTATATGATAATATTTTGAAAATTGAGACTTTGTAATTCTTGGCAACAATGCAGCTTGAAAATGATTTTTTCAATAAAATTTTGCCAAGAATGATGAGAAAACCAGCTTTTCATGGCCACCAAACAAGCCTAAAGCTGCATTTGGTTTAGAAGTTGGAAATGAAAATTATAGTCCAAGTATTTAAATTTGGCATGTGATCCTCTCCAGATTGTTGAAGTTAAGTTAACGTTCAGCAAATTTCGGTGGTTGGCATGTGACAAAAAATCAACAAAAGTGAAAAAGGTAAAGTAGAATTTGTTGATTCATTTGCCATGTGTCAACCACAAAAATTTGTCGAATGTTAACTAAACTTTAATATTCTCAATAGGATAACAACTATTCAATTTAGAAATCACATCTATTTTTGGATGATCGTATCAACATAATTAGAAATTAACTAGATAAAATCCTGCGATACAACATCTAGCCCATAGATCCTATATGCCCACAGCCCTTGTTGTGGATATGTGACATCCACTCAGGCTGACACATGGTGGGTAAAGCATAACATTTACCTTTTTTGAATTAAGCACCTTTCTTTACTATTTTAACCCTACACACACCACATGTCAATCTGACATTTGTAATGCATGTAACACAATTGCAACACAAGGCATAGGCATAGAAGAACCGGACTCAACATCTAGGGGGTTTTTTTTCCGTTTTAAAACGCAATATATTAAGAACAGCCAATGGCGAGGGGGGGGGAACTAGATCTAAATCAAGATGCTCCTTCAGCCAAACAGGAAGCCTAGAAGACCAAGCGAAAGAAAGGGGCAGGCCTTTGGAGGCTAACACATGAGCCACCACATTGGCAAACCTCTTAACCCAAGAGAGAGAACATGAATTCAAGTCAGAAATAATGGTTTTACAATCCATTAAAATGCCTTTAATTTCTAAATGCCAAACACGATCATCATCCCTCAAATAGGAGATGACATTCTTGTAATCTCCTACAAGGATCACATTGTTTTACCCAAGTTCGCGGGTTTTTAGAACACCAACACAAGTTGCCCAACATTCTACAGCCTCCGCCGATCTTGCCATGTCTGGTTCCTCCAAGGCGAACAAAAAGGAACCATCAGCATTCTGAATGATCACACCAGCCCCTGCAGTGCCACTATCACTAAGAAAAGAACCATTAAAGTTCAACTTGACGCTCCCAAGGGGAGGGGGGGACCAAAAGGAAGTAGCCATCCTCAACCCCTCTACTTGACCATCACCAATCTCAACCAAGTCTTGAATCAGCCTACAAGAATCACCCAAAATCTTATAAGGACTAACATTGACATTTTAAAAAACAACAACATTTCTAAATTTCCAAATAAACCAACAAAATATAGCAATAGAAGCAATAACATGGGTGTTAACATAAGTGAAAGATTTTTCTAATTTAAATCAATTTATAACCAATCTCTAAAGGATAAACCTGGGGGAAAAAAAGATTCTCAGCGCAAGGTGTGACGCAAACCAAATTCTTTTGGGTATATCACATAACAATAAACAATGGGAAGTGGTTTTTTAATCTTTTTTACAAAGGGGACATGTAGTATCAATATTGATGCCTCTCTTCCTAAGATTCATTTTTGTAGGAATAGCATTATTACACGCTCTCCAAATGAAATGTTTGATCTTAGGGGGAATGGGAAGGCCCCATAATTTATACCAAGGATACCCATTATCACCCAAAGGGGGATTCCTAAGGAGAGAAGTGGCAAGATGATACGTAGATCTGACCAAAAACATACATTTATTATCATAATGCCAGATCATCCCATCATTTAGGAGACTTCTACTAATGGGAATTCTAGAAATATAGTTCAAATCCTTTCTTGAATTACAATTCTCAATCGAGGATAGGTCTCATCTACAAGACTCCCTATTAAAGAGGCCAGAGATTAAGAGGGGGGTATCAATAGGAATAAGCCTATTAGGAGAAATACAAAAAATTTTGATCCTTAGGCAATCAAGGATCATTCCATATGTTTACGTTCTCCCCCGAACCAATATTCTATTTGATCCCTTTTTTTAACAAATCTTTCCTTATTTAGATACTTTTCCAAGTCCATGAGTTATCATTCCTAAATTTCGAATTAAGAAAATCAGATCTAGGGAAGTAAATAGATTTAAAAAATCTACCTCAAAGAGAATTCGGAAACTTCATAAGTCTCCAAGCTTGATTAGCTAAAAGAGCTAGGTTGAAAGTATGAAGGTTTCTAAAGCCAAGGCCACCATCTCTCTTACTAGTCCACAGCTTTTCTTAACTAATTCAATTAATTTTTCTCTTATTTTCATCACTATCCCACCAGAATTTCCTTTGGTTATGATTAATATCATTGCAAGTCATTTTAGGAATGAGGAAACAGGACATCACAGAAGAAAGAATTACAGTAATGACAAATTTGATGAGGATTTCCTTCTGAGCTTAGCTAAGCAATTTAGACTTCCATCCCTGAATTCTAGCTCTAGATTTTTCTTCAATAAAAGCGAAAAGGGAAGCTTTTTTCCTACCAATGGAAGAAGGAAGACCTAAGTAATTACCAAGGATTTGGGTTTATTTCATACCAATAACCCCTTAGATTATTCTCTTAAATTGTCTAGGAGTATTGGAACTGAAGTACAACTCGGATTTATCATGATTAATCTCTTGACCCTAGGCAATGCTAAACTCCTTAAGACACTTTTCGATTGCATTAATTTCATTCATATTAATCGTAAAGAATGTATAACAATCATCAACAAAAAGCAAGTGGGTAATAAACAGGGATCTCTCTCTGATCTTAATACTTGAAATTAGCTCGTCTCTCTCTAGCATGAAGGGAAGTAGATAAACCTTTTGTACACAGGAGGAATAAAAAAGGAAAGATTGGACCCCCTTGTCTAATACCCCTAGAAGGACTAAAATGCTCACCCGAGGATTCATTGATAAGAATCTTGTAAGAGACCGAGGACATGCATTCCATAACTCATCTCTGCCAATTAGAATTAAAGCCAACCATTTGAATCATAGAATGTGATCTATCGTATGCCTTACTCATATCAATTTTAAGGGCTATAAAATGCGATCTAGATTTTGCCACCCTAAGGAATCTTAATACCTTATGGGCAATCAAAATATTATCCGAAATCAGTCTACCTTTAATACATTTTGATTAGGTGAGATAATTTTCGGAAAAACACTTTTCATCCTATTAGTCATAATCTTAGAAATGATTTTGTAAATAGCATTACACAAGTTAATCGGTCTAAATTGATATAGAATCTCAGGATTTTTTTATCTTAGGGCTAAGAGTAATGAAAGTTTGATTTAAGGACTCCAGAGAAGAGTGATTGTTGAAAAATTCTTCAACAGTTTCCAGGATCTCCTTACCCATGACATCCCAAAATTTTGGAAAAAAAAAATCACTTGGAAACCATCTGGATGCGAGGCTTTCAACTTGCTTAAATCAAAAGCAGCTTTTTTAATTTCATCTTTAGAAAATGGGAGTTAAGCATCTCCTTCGCTTCACCCAAGAGAAATAAATATCCTTTGTCAAAGACTTTTAAAATATCCTCTGTACTAGGATGAAAGGATGCAAGCAAATTTGTAAAGAATCGTTTAGACAAGGATTTAATTTGAACCTCCCCAAACACCCACTGATCATTTTCATCTTTTATGGAGATAATCTTGTTTCTAGATCTCCTACCTGATGTAGATTGGTGAAAAAAATTTAAGTTACGATCTCCCAATCTAAGCTAATTAACTCTAAACTTTTGAGCCCAAAAAATTTCATCCCAATTCAATAACCTAGAAAGGTTATCTTCTTCTTCTCTGATTTTAGACATAGAAGTATCATTAACCGAAGCAAGGTGAAGATACTTCAGTCTATAGTTATTAGACTCATTTTTTTGTTAATATTCCTGAAAACATTCTTATTCCACTTGCACAGTAAAGGGGGAGAGACCATTAAAATTCTCCTTCACATTCGCAATTTTACCCACTCCCCTCCTACACTGCCAACCCTTTTGAATTTGCTCTTCACAACCAAAATGAGAAGTCCACATCCATTCAAACCTAAATGGCCTGAACAAAAAACTTTTGTCTAGACTAGTATCCAAAATTATAGGTGAATGATCAGAACCTTCCATAATATAATTTTGAATTCTAGCATTAGGAAATAGGAAATTCCATTCAGAATTAACTGCCCCCTATACAATCTTTCCATAATAAACTGATTTTCATTTCTTCTATTAATCCAAGTAAACTTGGGGTTGGAGTGACTTACATCAATCAAATTTCCTTCATCCAAGATATTTTTAGCTCTAGCCAGATTCCTAGGAGAAATTCTATCATCCCTTTCTTATCCTCTTTAAACGATAGGTAGTTTCAGTAGGACTCTGACTCAATCTCATTAGTCTCCTACTTGATAATAAACTTATCTATGATAGTTATGAGCTCCTACTTATCCTTAACTCCCTAAAATAAGTTTCTAAGTTTGACTTTAAGTTAGAGTCTCAGTAAGACTCTAATTTTTTACGGTAGACATCTCTTTCTGATTCCAACTTGGACTTTATTCTAGGGTTTTGAGGTGAGCACGACCTAGCCTCATGGAGGTGCTCAAAAAAACATGTAGATTACAAACAAACCACATAAAAAATGAATGGTAGAACATAGGTATTGATTCCCCATGAAGATCGACACATCTTCTGGTTCCGTTTTTGCCTGGATGCTTCTGGAACCGTTGTTTCTTTTTCATCTTCTCTCCAACATGTTATGCTCCAAGGATCTTCATTCTCTCAGGTCTTAAAACTATCTATAAACTACTAATACACAAATTGCATCCATTTAATAAGAAACCTCAAGAAACTAATCCGTCATCCAGTACTGCTTAAGGGGAGTTCAACCATTATAGATAGAGAGGTGAGAGAGGGGGGAGATAATCACTACCATACACCCATAAAATATTACATTCATCCATCAAAAACATAACTACTCAATCACATGAAGATAACGAAACAAACCATACATGATTTTGATTTAAATTGAGCTCATAATTGTCATTTTATGTAAAACTGCCCTAGATCTGATACATGCTTTTGCACTCTTTAAATTTTTGGATAAATCACCATTACCTCATGGATTTCAAAACTTGGATCCATCTAATAAGGGCTTCTCTCATACATTCAAAGAGTAAAATAAACAAAGAATAACCAAAAATAGATTTCAGGATTCATATGGGAGGCTCTGATACCACTTGAAGGAAGTTTACCATTCTTGAACATAAAAATTAGTAAAGTTCATTAAACAACCACATATCTACATATGTTTTCCCATGATCATCATTTAAATCTCTGAGATCTAATCTTAAAGGAAGTTTAGAATTACTTCAATGATTTAACCAGACACAAGAATCTAATCTGACTCGGTCTCCAAAGTATCATCACCTGCTCTACGATTCTCTGCGCTTCTCTCACTTCCAAAAAGTTACAGGACCCTATTTGAATGTGGGTACCTCTATATATAAAGTATTTAAGAATCCAAAGTAACCCTAGGGGGTGTCGGATCCTTCTGGGATTCTTATCCTTGGGTTGTGAGACCCAGTATCCTTAATGCAGTTTGACTTAATTAAGGATACTGGATATTCTCCCACTTAAGGATACCCTATTTTTTGTTAATTACAAACTAACACACCACTAATTGCAATAATCCATGTTACATATTGCAACTAAACTCGCAAAGATAAGAAAATAACAATGAGGCCCTTCTTTACAGATATTTCATAAATATGTCTTTCCGCTTCACAATATTCCTTAATGACCTTTAAGATGATATAATAATCACTATGTAACCCTTAAGGTCATTAGAAGATTATCATTAAGAACTTAATGAATCAATTAGACATTTGAAAACATTTATTTGATAAAATCATTTTCAAAATTAAATATATATAAATTATAATCTAGTTTTGAAAATATTTGACAAACACTTTATCAAAAACCACTGGCCAGATTTTTATGTCCAATTAAATCACATGTTTCCTAAACTGGATATTCTCCCACTTAAGGACAGTGGATTCCTTGTTGGGAATTTACATCATCTCAAGTATCATGTAGACTATCCAAACTACCTATGATATAGCCTCCAATTAGGCATCACTGGTTGGTAACTCAAAATAACTAACATAACAACTTAGAGAAATACAAACCCCTCAGGTCTAAGGACGAGTCTGTAAATATGAACAAC
>JAOXJP010232504.1:0-10458 GCA_025762735.1 Platanus orientalis | reverse complement strand
CTCCCCAACTACAGTCCTGATAGCATGCTTTTCGAAGTAGTCTGACGCTCGAATTCCCCATCCCACATCCGCATCCAACGGCCAATTGGGGTTTTATTCCTCAACTACCACCTTCTTCCCTCGCTTACCATCATCGTCGACCTCGTCATCGCCATCGATTCTATCCTTGAAAACCTTCTCCTTATCCTCCAAACCTTGTGAATTCTGCTGTTGAATTGACGCAAACGTCCGTTCCAGTGAGTCACGAACAAAGTCCTCGACTGCAGCTGCTTCGCTTCTCCGACCACGCCTCGGCTTCCTAGGTATCGTTGTGGGAAAGATTTCGCCAGAGTCATTGGGAATTTCGGTTTTTCGACTGCGACGTTTCGCTTTGGGCTTGGGATTATGGTTTTTTTGGTCTGGGTTGTCGGAAGTTGCTGAAGAAGCAACGTAGAAAGAGAAACGGTTGTTGGAGTTTAGAGGAGAGCAAGCGAGACGATGATGAGAGACAGGACTAAATTTAAGGTTAGGATTTTGGATTGAGAGGTAGAAGGGATGAAAAGTGGGGTGGTTATTGGGTTTAACTGCAGAGAATGGAGTGAAGTGTTTTGGGTTCAAGGGTTGAAGTAGCACACACATTTTCTCTCCCTCTCTCTTGTCCCGAAACTGAAAGAGCCCCTATCTGCGACAACGCGCGTCTTCTTCAACTTTTGCGAAAACTTCTATGAAGTTTACAGACAATTATCCAAGTATTTTAAAATATTTGACAACTTTGGGTATCTAATTCTAAAGAGGATTTTTTTATTTTTTAACTAGGCCATAAATTTTGTGAAATTATTAAATAATAAGGTAAAACAAAATATTACTCAAAATATATTTTTAAAGGATAAAATTATTAAAAAAATAAATTTATTATCTTTTTTTTTTTTACCTTTTTATACCACTGTATTACATCCCGGCTTCTCTGCATACAAACTCCCGTCTGAGATGCGTCTGACCTCAGAGTGATAAAACATGCACCCCAAAAAGTGTAAATCACTTTTTGGTGCTGATACAAGCACTCTAAAGTCTCTACAGATGCATTTCACAAGGATTTTGTGTGGACAAAATCGAAGCCGGATTGGATCCACCCATGCAAAGACAATTTAAGAGTGCCTAAAGTAAAAATGAATGACTAGGGGCCAACACATCATTCCCAAAAAATGTATATCACTTCTGCAGTGCTGATGTGTCCGCCCCTAAAATCATTCTTACTTTAGGCACACTTTAAGTTATCCTACCAATCAATTTTCTCCCCTTTCTCTAATAAAACACTTCTCTTCTTTTCCATAAGCATGATTAACGGCTTCTTTGACACCCCATGATTTTCTTTTCCACAACCATGATTAACGGCTTCTTCAATCTTCACCACCTCATGATTAAAGAAAGGCATCCCAAGGTCAGCCATGCACAAGCAAGCTTCACCAACCACACCACGGCTTTCATACTCCTCCAGGCTCCAAGAGCTTCGTTATCTTGTCCTTGGCTCTTCTATGATCCAACCAGTGCCACCTCCCCAGCACCTTTGGAACCAGCAAACTATTCCAACATGCATTTTTTTCTTTCTTAAATAACTCTATTGAATATGTACAAGTGAAGAAGCTAATTTGGAGACCCGAATGGGAGTTTTTCGGATAAATCAGTTTGGGAGGGTATAAGAAATCCAAGACAAATGGTAGGGTGGTCCCAGTTTATTTGGGATCCTGTAGTTTCTATGAAAATCTCTTTTCTTGCCTTGGAAGTGTTGCATGGGAAGATATCAGTTGATGATCTAATTAAGAAGACTGGGATTCCGGATCCTCTTACAGTAAGTGAGCGGGCCGGCACAGAATGCCCATCATGCACCGAGAGAATCAGCATGCCATAGCCTTTTGTTGAGCAGCTGGTTGACACTGTAATGCAAACTAGATAAAAGAGGCTCCTCCCATAGCAGTTAGTTGAACCGAGTGTGTGAAACACCGCTGCAGTCAGTGGAGATCGCTAATTAACATGCAAATCACGGGAAGACAAGCAAACTTTCTTGTTGCTGAGAGTCGTTCAAATCCAGTTGTAGACAAAACAAGGACGAAGACCACCGTCGACAGTAGGTTTGAAGGAGTGTTCATGATAGTCTCGGTGCCATTTAAGTTAATATTGTCTTCTCTTTCTCCTCAATTTCCTCCATGGGGAACTAGCTCTTTCAGTTCCACCATTATAGTCTCAGTAGTAGAATAGTTATTTGCATTCTAATAGATTCTATCTATAAATACAAGAGTAGGCACTATTCTTTAATGTTAAGCAGTAAGGGAGGATGGGAAGAAGATGTCTGTCCTCCATTCTACCTATACATGCGGAACTCACGCAGGACGGAAAGGCCAATGAAACCCACCATAAAGAGTGTCCCAGTTGTTGGGTCTAATAATTTGCTGGACACAAACGTTTTTCTGGAATAATTTCCCAGGTCCGACCGATTGTGCCGATGGGGTTTTTTTTCACTGCCAATTCTCCTTTTAAGAGGGTGAAAGTGTTGGATTTGTAATCCAATAATTCAAAAAGTCCGTTAAATCAGCAATCTTAAAAGTTAAGTAATTTAGTTTAATAAAAATAAATAAAACAGACTAACCCGAGATATAGAGGTTTTGTTTTATGCGTTTCTTGAAGATAGTCGAGGACTCCCACAACATTGTACAAGGGAGCATTCCAAGCTACCTCGGGGATACAATTAAGCTCATAATCAACTCATTGTCTCTTAATGGGCTTGCACGGCCCAGGACAGACGTATGATACCTCCCCATATAACTTATTGCCCTTTAGAGAGTCGGGTGTTCAAAAACATCAATTTTGTCTTGTTCCAAAATTTTCCGAAAATTTTGGCAAAGCTTTCCCCTTATCAAGTTGATAAATATATGTGAGAGTTGAGTCAAGAATACCATGCTAGCACCATCAAACCTTGTGGAGGTTCACTAGTGTGAACACACTTGGTTGAGGTGGTTGCCCAACCCAAAGATGCCTAGCATTACTCCCTAGGGGAGATGCGGATCCAAGGGCATGTAGAGATTGTGTTTTACAACACATATCCAAAGGAGAAAAGAAAAGAGACGGAGTGAGGTCTCAATCTCCACCACCTTCTTCTTCTTCTTCCTTATCTTCTTTTTTTTTTTTTTGCTCTCGGTTTCTCCACTTTGTTAGTAGCCCACTTTCTTGCCTTGGTTGCCCACTTTGGAGCCCAAGTGCTCTTTTTATAGTGGAGATGGCCTTCCACCCACTCTACCAACTCTCCTTGACATGTCCACTTCTTGTTGGACTTCAGTCAACCCAAATATGGGCAAATGAGCCTTTTTAGGCTCGGCATGGGCCTTTCTTGCGTCAAACAAAACACTATGTCCATTTTAGGCCATCGCAATTAAGCTCAACCACAGGCGATTAAACCTCATTCACGCAACCTAGTCTAGCTCAATCGCTCACCTTTGTGACATCTCATTCATACCCCTAGTCTAAGTCATTCGCGTGTGGTCAATCGTGCACCCTTGGTCCAGCTCATTCATGTACCTTTGAGTCATCTCATTCGCGCACCCATGGTCCAATTCAATCGTGCACCAGTCAAATTATGGACCTTTTAGTCGTAGCTGAGCCGAATACCATGAGATTGCATTTAGACCATCAAAAATTAATTTTGTGACTCCTAATGCAACTTTGTGATGATGTACATGTGCGAAGTATAAAGTGCGCCTCAAGTACCTTTGTGCCCAAGCCTGCACCTGTGAGCGTGCGCGTGCACATGTGCACAAGGTGCTATGCACTTTGCTACATCGTAGCAGCCAAGAGAGAGAGTCTCTCAAAATACACAAGAGTGATATAAAGTTGGAACATATATATTGTATATTGTTTTAGTTCCTAACCAATGCGGGATAAAACAAATGAGCGATAATTTTGAAAACATTAAATTAATAAGTTGTTAATTGAAGTTTATTAATGATATTAATGGCCTTCATTTTCAACAATCCCCGACTTGTTTTTAAAAAAATTGAAAATAGGTATTTATTAGGTAATAAACGAGGTCCCTGTGAATCAGTGCATGGCGGATGACTCTGGAACCAACACCTTGTTTAACAGGTCATTGTCTGTTTGAGAACATAGTAGAGTACCCTAGAACTAGTGTCTCTTCTGACAGACCCAACTTGTTACACACAGTCCTCTTGAGAGGGTTTACACTACATGAAGCTTAGCACTTTATAGTCAGTACTTTTATCTTAGATTTACTAAGCACTCTAGAGACAGCCTAAATCTCATAGGAAGTTACTAGCTTCCACACTTAGAAATGT
Source organism: Platanus orientalis (assembly GCA_025762735.1). Lineage (NCBI taxonomy): Eukaryota > Viridiplantae > Streptophyta > Magnoliopsida > Proteales > Platanaceae > Platanus > Platanus orientalis. The sequence continues at coordinate 6,139 of JAOXJP010232504.1, read as the reverse complement.
GAGTTTCTTATTTTACATGAATAACTCGGGTTGTAAGAAGCTCTTTTAAGAACCATTTAGAGCTTGTTTTAGCTCTACCAGGGTATGTTTCAATCAAATTAGAGCATGTTTCAGCTCAACTAGAGTATGTTTTAACTCAATACGGGTATCATTTCAACCCACCCAAAGTCTGTCATAACTCATTAAGAGAATCTAGTTCTCATCCTCTCATTTGCAGTTTTGATTATAGGCTTAAGCACTGCTCATTTACAAGGTAACTAATTGTAAGATCACTATAAGAATGGACTTATTTCATTAATGAAAGATTTGTGCTTTTCAGAAATACATGGATTGTTTACCCATTAAACCTTCAAATAGTTAGATTGGTTTCTCATTAAACCTGAATAGCCAGGTTGGATGTCCATTAGTATGACCTTGTAGGCTTACCAATCCCATTCCCTTCAACGTTTTAGAGGTTAACTCATTCCTAAGGCCTTTGGATAGAAGATCTGTTAGATTCTTATTGGACTTCACATACTATACGGCTACAATGCCATTGGTTATCAAATCTCTCTTGTGATTATACTTCAGTCGTATCATCCTAGACTTTCCATTGTAATTCTCATTGTATGTTTTTAGTAGAGTTGCCTAATTATCACAATACATGGTTATAGGTGGAACCGGTTTGGTCCAAATTGGTACGTCTACCAATACATTCATTAACCACTCTACTTCCTCTCCGACTGATGAGAGTGCAACAAACTCTGACTCCATTGTAAAATGAGTCAAACACATTTGTTGTTTCGACTTATAAGAGATTGCACCTCCTACTAATGTATATATTCAGGCTGTTACGGATTTTGAGTCATCTAAATCCGAATTTCAAGTAGCATTGCTATGTCCCTCAATAACAATTGGATATATTTCATAATGGATCTCATAGTTCATTGTACCCTTCAAGTATCTCAGAACCATAAATAAAGCACTCCAGTGCTCACTACTTGGGTCACTTATGTATTTACTCAGTATTCCGACTACAAAGGCAATGTCAAGCCTAGTGCAGTGCATGGCATATCAAGGATCCAATGATTTGTGAATACTTGTACTGAGATACACGATAGCCTCTATTCTTTGTTCACTTGACACTTTACAAGTATGGATGTCAAAGTACATTCATACATATCAAATCTTTTGAGAATTTTCTCAATGTACTTTGATTGTGTGATAGCAATCCCACTATCACTTTTGACAATCTTGATTCTAAGAATCATTTTGGCAACCCATAAGTCCTTCATATCAAACACTGAAGATAAAAACTTCTTAGTGTCGTTAACGCAGTCAATATCAGTCACAAAGATGAGAATATCATCAACATAAAGACTGATAATCACACTTGACTCTCCGATGGTCTTGCTATATATGCACATGTCTCCATCATTGGACTTAAATCCATTGACGAGAGTCGATCAGAACTTATCATGCCATTGCTTAGGAGCTTGTTTTAATCCATACAATGATCTTACTAACTTGCATATTTTATTTTTTTAACCTAACATGACAAAACCTTATGGTTGCTTTATATAAATTTTTTCTTCCAAGTGATTATTTAGGAAGATAGTCTTTACATCCATCTAATGAATAATTAGATTATTTATTGTACTCATTGCTATCAGCTACCTGATCATCGATATTATTGCTATAAGGGCATAAGTGTCGAAGTAGTCAAAGTCATTTTCTCCACACCCTTTAGCAACCAATCTGGCATTGAACTTTTCAATTGTACCATCTAGTCTGAATTTTTTTCCTGAAAACCCACTTACAATCAATGGGTTGACAACCCTGAGGTAGATTCACTAGCACCGATGTGTTAGTTGGAAATAATGGAGTGCATTTCGTCATCTATTGCTTATTTTCAAAAGACAGCGTCATGGAATGACATTGCTTCTTTGTATGACAATGGATCACCCTCTGCCAAATAGACTACATAGTCAAGACCAAATTCTTTCGACTTTCTTTCTATGGCACTTTTTCGAGTTCAACTTGCTTGAAACTCTCGGGTTTCCACTTATTACTGAACTCAAACTCTCTTACCCCCACTATTTCCTGACTTTTCTGAAACAGAAATAAGTTCTCAAAGAACTCAACATTGATGGATTCAACCATAGTGTGAGGAAAAGGTGTTTCTAGATTTAGAAATCTGTAAGACTTACTAGGTTCAACCTTTAAAGTGTGTTCATTCGCTAGTTTAACTTTAGTAAAACAACTCCAAACCTTGAAGTAACATAAATGTGGTTTCCTTCCTTTCCATATTTCATATGGTGTGACACTTAATGTTTTCTGAGGAACATAATTCAAAACGTGACATACTGTCAGCAAGGCTTCTCCCTATAGACTTAAACATGTACCTGAACTTGTCAACATAGAATTGATCATTTTAGTTAAAGTACGATTCTTCCTCTCAGCAACTCCATTTTTTTCAAAGTGTACAGTGTTGACATTTTTCTTTTAATTTCATGTTCTTTCTAGAACTTAATGAAATCCGAGTCAATGTACTCACCACCTTGATCAAACCTCAGTGTCTTGATCTTCAAGTTAAGGGACTTTTCAACTTTAGCCTTATAAGACTTAAAATTATCAAACACTTCATCCTTTGTCCTTATCAAAAATACATACGTATACTTAGATGCATCATCAATGAAGGTTATGAAACACCTTTTACCTCCTCTTGTAAGAGTCTCGGTTATCTCACAAATATCAGTGTGTACCAGATCCAACACATTTGTTGATCTTTCTACACTCTTAAAGGGGCTACACGTAATTTTACATTTACTACATGTGATGCATTTGTTATTAGATAAATCACCTATATTAGTGATTAATCCCAATTTAGTCATCTACTTAATTTTCTTATGATTAACTTGTCCTAATATATCATGCCATAGATTAATTGACTCAGACATATTGGCGGAAGATCTTGACATTTCATTGATAGTCTTCAACTTAAACATACCACAAATGGCAAAAACTTTGCTTACAAAAACACCATTATTTGACAATACAACGTTATCATATTCAAATACCATCTTGAATCTGTGCTTGACTAAGAAAGACCTTGAGATGAGGTTCTTCCTAATGTTTGGGACATACAGGACTTGTTGTAGAAATACAGATTTCCCAGTAGTGAATTTCAGCTCAACCTCTCTCTTGCCGCTAACACTAGAACTGGCAGAGTTTCCCATGTACATGTTCATTCCATTTACAACTTCGTAGGACTTGAACATGTTCTTGTCTTTGCAAATGTGGTGGGTAACACCTATGTCTAGCCACCATTCAACTTCATTTCCAACCAGATTCAGCTCTGTAATCATGGAAATAGTCTTCTCCAGTTCGGCTATTTTTCCTTTATCAATGGTGGTACTATTAGTCTTCTTACTGCGGTAGTCACAAGCCATATGATCTGGGTTTCCACACTTATAGCAGGTGAATTTGACATTGTCTTTCTTGAAAGGCTTCTTCCCTTCCTTGGACTTTAGCTTAAACCACTTCTTTTTTAGAGGTTTCTAGTCACCAGACTTATTCTCAACAAGGTGGGCCTTAATAAAGTGATCTTCATCCTTCATTTTCAGTAGATTTCCTCAACTCGAAGATGATTCTTTAGGACTTCCATGCATAAATATTTTCACTTATGCATCAACTTGAGCTTGTAATCCTTCCAAGATGGAGCAGCTTGGTGATTACAACATTAACTTGAAATTTCAGGGGGAGCGGCATTCCGGAAGTAGATATCAAATCAACTATCTTTTCTAACTCTTTTACTTGATCAAGAATCATCTTATTGTAGACCATCTTAAATTCCAAGTAGTTATGTACTTGGTACTTCAGGTTGCCAGACTCTTCACCAAGGTAGACAACTCTTAGAGCATCCCAAAGCTCTCTAGCAATCTCTAATTTGTTGAAAAATTGTTTGAATAGTTCGTCAATCAATGACTCCAAAAGGTGATAAGTGCACGTTTCGAAATCACCATTTCTCTTTAGAATAGGCAGTTATTCTTATCCTTACTTTAGTGGCACTTGCAGGCGTAGGGCATTTGGGAGGATCCTCAAATAATACATACTTTGGGCAGTTGTTCTCAATCACCACCACCTCCTTCTTCTTCTTCCTTATCTTCTTCTTTTTCCTCCCGGTTTCTCCACTTCGTTAGCAGCCTACTTTCTTGCCTTAGTTGTCCACTTTGGAGCCCAAGTGCTCTTTTTATAGTGGAGATGGGATTTCACCCACTCCACCAACTCTCCTTGACGTGTCCACTTCTTATTGGATTTTCAATCAACCCATGTATGGGTAAATGAGCCTTTTTTTTGGGCTCAACATGGGCCTTTCTTGCATCGCACGCAACACTATGTCTGTTTTGGGACATCGCAATTGAGTCCAACTCGGGGTGATTGAACCACACTCTTACATGGTTATTTATGCAACCTGGTCCAACTCAATCGTGCACCCTTGAGCCATCTCATTTGCTCCCCTTGGTCCAAGTCATTCGCGTGTGGTCAATCGAGCACCTCTGAGTCATCTTAGTCGCACCCATGGTTTAATTCAATTGTACACCAATCCAAGTACGAACCTTTTAGTCATGGTTAATCTAGATACCACGAGATCACATTTGGACTATCGAAAAAGAATTTTGTGACCCTAAATGCGACTTTGTGACGATGCATAAGTGCGACGTGCAAAGTGTAACTCAAGCCCTTGCCCGCACAAATGTGCGTGCTCGTGCTCATGTGTGCAAGGTGCTATGTACCTTGCTACACCATAGCAACTAACAAAGAGAGAGTGTGTGTGTGTCGCACCCCAAAACCCATACCAGTAGGGTCATGAATTTTGGAACATGACATTACATCATTCATTTATTCTTATCATGTATATTTCGTATAAATTTTTTTCTCAATTCTTTTTCATTCATACGCAGCGGAATTACATATCAAAATCATAACCATCCACCTTCTCATAAATTAACCCATACAAATCTCATATTTTCAGTCTTGAAAATGATCCACAACCATAGTCCTGAAAAATAATTCATAAACATAATATGACAATCCCATAAAATAAGCCAATAGTCTAACAAAAACTAAATCATCAACTGAAATTAAAATACTGAAATCCACTACCTTATTACATCCTTTGAAATAAATAACTAAACTAAAATCAATAAAGTCTATAACTGAGTCAATGCCTCAATATCTCATGGCATAATCAAATCCGTCTACTCTCTAATCTTGTCTATCTAAACTTTTATGCAGCTACCTTTTCATCATTTATGGTATCAAACTGGGGTGAGCTTGACAAACTCAATAAGAAAACAGTAAACTAAAGAGTACTAGATCAAGACTTAACACGAATAAAAAAGCAAAACAGATAGTTGCATACTTTTAAAAAAATAAAAAACTGAACAATTTACTCATATAGAAACATATACTGAACTAAAAACAATAAAAAGACATATACATATGGATGCTCTAAACAGAAAAAAATAGATACGTATAATGGAACAGAATATAACAGAACATATAAATCAGATGCATAAGCTAATATAGATAATAACTGTACCATTTAATTCCTAGTGAAAAGGGTTAGTCACATCATTTAATCCCGATGAGAAGGGCAAATACACCATTTAATCTCTAATGCGAAGAGCCAGACATACCATTTAATCTTCGATTAGAAGAGCTGACACGCGATTTAATCTCCGGTGAGAAGTGACATAATAGTTCACACCATAAACCAGGTGTAATGGGTATCATCATATATCTCCCTTAATGACAAATGATGACTTATAATATAAAAAAATAACAAAAACAATACATAAAATATAGCAATTAATAGCAGATTCATAATACTTTTAAATCAAAATGCTTAATCCACCTAAGCACAAAACTAAAGATCATTTTTACAAATCAAATATTTCATTAACTAATTAGAACATATCACATTCAGATCTGAGAACAAACATATAATGATCTTATAAAACAAATAAAATAGTCTCTGAGATCCTAGGAAATCACAAATCCAAAACTGAGATCACTTGTGTTCTTTGAAAACAGAAAACCTTCCTTTAAGGCAATGATTTGAAACTTTAAACGGATTAAAACTTGGGTATAAAAC
>JAOXJP010232503.1:0-10459 GCA_025762735.1 Platanus orientalis | reverse complement strand
CTTATGTTTTAACAATGTGATCATCCGGTTAGGTAGAATCTTTATTCGATTCTAACCATGATAATTTGATCCAAAATCAGTTACAAGTTATTAAAAAGAATATTGAAGCCTTAGATCCATGTAATATAGTTTTCTTAATTTTACATTATTGTTGCTCCATACTACGGAGTGGAAACCTGAATCAAATCTTTTTTATTTCTTTTTTTTCTCATTTGTAATCTTTGTTTTTATTTCACAAGTCAATACATATGGATTTGATCTTGTAATATATTACAAAACTAGTATACTTGCAAGTAAAACTACCTTGGATTTTTGGTTCATTAAATTGGATCATTAGTTTAAGCGTAACACTTCTACATTGGGATGTGATGTAGCTCTCCTCCCCATAACTTACTTTAGGTTACCAATTAGAGCGAAATCTTTTTCTAAGGGAATTTGGAATCCTATTATTGAGAAGATGGAGAAGAAGTTATCCAGCTGGAAAATTCAATATTTGTTTAAAGATAGCAAGTTGGTCCTCTCGAGGAATGTCCTATCAACTTGCCAACCTATTGTATGTCACTCTTTTAAGCCCCTTGTTCTGTCATTAACCAGCTTAAGCGTATTCAGAGAGAATTTTTGTGCGGATCCTCTCCTATGTCAAAGTCTATTCACTAGGTTTGATGAAAGAATGTCTGTTGGCCATTAAATCAAGGGGGTTTTGGTATTCGATCCCTCCGGACGACTAATAAAGCTCTCTTAAACAAATGGTTGTGGAGATTTAGTACCGAGAGGAATGCTCTTTGGCATCGGGTGGTTGTTGCTAGGTGTGGGGAGAAGCCTCTGGGGTGGGCTTCTAGTAGGGTGGGTGATGTTATGGGTTGTGGGGTGTGGAAGGGTATTTGCAAAAGAATGGACTCTTTTTTCAGATTTACTAGGGTTAAAATCAACAATAGTGAAAGAGTGAGATTTTGGTAGGATCAATGGTGTGAGAGTGAGCCGTTATGTAGACTCTTCCCAGTTTGTTATGGGTTTGCAGTGGATAAGTTTAGGTCTTTGAAAGATCATATAATTCGATCCAGAGTTTTTTGTTTGTGAAACATTCAACCTCGAAGGAACCTAAAAATGATTGGGAAGTTAAGGAGATAGGCAGGCTCTTGGAGTCCCTTGAGAGATTAGAGATGTGGATATGGAGTTGCAGAATGAGATGATCTGGCTTCTGGATGAAACTAACGGATTCTCTGTTAAATCTATGTATGTGGCCCTTTGCTCTGATACCGTGCCCTCTCATCCGGGGGAGTGTGTGTGGAATAGGTTGATTTAGTTGAAGGTTTCTTTCCTCATGTGGGAGTTGTGGTGGGATAGGACACACTGACGGTGGATAACTTGATTAGGAGAGGGATGATTATCCCAAATTAGTGTTGCCTTTACATGTCGGCAACGGAGTCCATAGACCATCTGTTCATTCATTGCTCGTGGGTGACTCTTTTCTGGTGTTACTTCATTGCCCAATTTGGTGTGTCTTGGGTCTGGCTGTGTTCAGTTAGGGGTCTCCTCGCTAGTTGGCAGTCTCAGATCAGCAAGAGTAGTAGGGAGCTAGGTAGGACTATGTGGATGTTGATCCCTGCTGCTTCATGCTGGGTCATTTGGGAGGAAAGAAACTTGAGAACTTTGGAAGACAAAGCTAGATTGTCTTGGATTATTATTGATGCCACTTTAGCTAAAATATATGGTCGGTTGTTCGTGGACTCTATTTAGGAAAGGCTTTCATTCAAAGATTAAATTTTTTATTGGGATTCTCCTATCATGTAGCCCCAGGGGGATTCTCTTGTTTTTTTTGGATAAATGATGACTTTATTAAAGAACAAAGGAAAGAAGAAATACAATACAACAGGCGAGAGAACGCCAGACTAAGAAGGGCCAGCTATGACATTAGGCAAGGGGGATTCTCTTGTTAGTTTGCTTTTTTCCTTCTCTTTGTGCTTGGAGCTTTGAGCGTTTCTCATGCTGTATTGGGCTATTGGCCTTTTCTAGTTATTGAATTATCTTATCCGTTTCAAAAATAAATAAATAAAAGTCTAATGCCCAACTTACATTAATAAGTTCACCTGAAATATCTTTAAGTCTTTCTATGATTCTACATAAAATGAAGTAGTCCCATATTGATGTTGACAAAAGCTTCTATTGTTTCGTCAGTTTTGTTAAATTTTCTTTTGCTATGTTGTTGGTTTCATTATGTTTTCTTCTGCTATCGATATTAATGCAATATCTCTCTCTCTCTCTCTCTCTCTCTCTCTCTCTCTCCCCCCCCCCCTCTCCTTCCTGACATTCTTTCACAAATATTTCAATTATCTACTCTTACACTTTTGTGTCAAGAAAAAGCTCCTTTTCCCTTAGTTTTGTCATGGGGAGTTCATATGATGAAACTGTTGAAAGCAACTATTTGTTTCTTGTCCTTTTCTTTTGTTCTTGATGTTTTTTATAAACCACTTTTATTTGTACTTTATATGTTTAGTAAGTAATTAAATTGTTATTGTTAACTCTTTGGATTGTTTCTCTTAATTAATGTTGTATGCTCTCCTTTATTATTAATTTTCATTTGGAATAGTAAAGCAGCTCAGATCAGCAACACACCATCTTAAAGATGAAAAAGAGGAAAAATTAGGCCAACAGGTGTAACTGTGCCACTAGGGTTGCAAAAAACCTAATTTTTATAAAGAAAACATTACGTACGTCACTATCCAAAATTTAAAACTCTCATATTGTTGTCCTACAACTCAAACTTACCCTAGACCCTAAGACTTCCCAAAACAAACTATAAATTACTGAAGTTATTCTCTTTTATGAGTTTACATGGGACCCATAATAAAAAGAAAAAACACTACTAATAAAGAAAAAACAACAACAACAACAACAAACAAACAAAAATAAATAAATAAACAAACAAACAAAAATAAATAAATAAACAAACAAACAAAAAAGAAGCAAAAGTGAAAACAGAAACCCTACGCAAGAAACCCCCTCAAATCTTTACCAAAAATTCATGAAATTCAAAACATAGGCCCGCCTATCACTATTTTTTCCTCTCTTTGCTAATAAATCATTCGTAACTTATCCAAAAATAATAATAACAATACACAATTAAATTTGGAAAATGGGTAGTTCAAGAGTTGATTACACGGTATTTGCTGTATTTTTATTAATTTTCTATTGTAATTTTTTGAATAAATTGTATTTTTGATTTTTGATAGGATACACATCGTCCATAAATTCTTATTGTTTAATTTTCCTAAGATGATGTTTTTACTAGTATTAGTTTCAAAGAATGGAGGAAATTCCTGGTTTGAAGAATGATTTCAGATTTCGCAAAAACATTCAATCAGCAGGAAAAATTGCAGGGAAAGAAACTGATGGATAAGCATTTCTTAGTTAGCTTGGATCTTGAAAAACCCTTACTAAGAAACAAGGAAAAGATAAGAGCAGAAAATTGCAGGAACTCAGAACCTTTGTGACAAAAAGGCACTTATGCTTCAGATTTGTCTGAACCTTGGCTGAACACATTTTAGACCTGGCAATGTGTAGTTCCCTATTTTCCTCTATGTTTAAGCATATATATACACTACATGTGTGTGTGTGTGTGTGTGTTATGAGCATGTACATCTGTATGAATGCATTTGTGTATACTGGTATGTATTTGCTCACACACACACACACACACACATGGTATTGGTACATGTGGCTCTCATTAGATGGGTGTTGCACCACCGTGTTATTGGTCCCACCTCAGAGATCTTCCCAAAAGCCAGCCAACATGATTAGATTATGTTACTTCTAGACCCTGTGTTTTTTTTTTTCAAGACCATATTTTATGTCTGACCATCTAAAAGAATACGAATTGGATCAATTTTTGGCCTAAGAGATCTCCATGATGGGACCTATTTAACCTATCTAATGGAGATGGGATTTGCTGCTAATTGAGTCAATTAACAAAGGGGTCCAGGTGACCCAGGAATCTTTCATGTGGCAGTTTAGTTGGTGGTTCAAAAGTGCTCCACCAATAGCCCCCAGCCAAGTGGTAGAAAAAGGTCTCTTTTCGTGTTTTTTTTTTTTAAATTATGAAATTCAATACTGCCGATAGATAACTCAACAAAACCTTATCCCAACTATATGAATCCCTTCTCGGCCATTCAACTGACATGTACAAGAGAACTGAATATCATCCTTCCACATGGCTGAAATAAGAGATCACCGAGCAAAGAAATCTAGGTTACCAATCTAGAAAACCTTTACCACACACAAGAGTATTAGTGATTAGACCATAAGGATGTCTATGAGCAGCATACTGGTTATATTACATTAAGGGATTGGCAACACCTTCTCTGTCTCCCAACTTGGAGATCTCTCGGTGGAAAATTTTGATCTTTTGGATAACCATAACCATCTGATCTTATCTCATTCTTTTACATGATCAAATATCTAGATCAAAAGAAAGCCCCCATTAAACGGTTGTTTAAGTCCATTCAATGAATCATGTTTTGGCTGGGTCATGATAGGTGGAATCCATCAATGTGCAGTTATTCCTCCTTGGATGCACACCACATGTACTAATTCAGTGTTGGTAGACCATCTACCTGATAGGTACATTATATTTCTTCGATTTTAAAATAAGTGATTGAAGATGTCATCTTTAATTTTTAAACTATGGTTTAACCAATACTTGTAGATTAAATAATATAAGTGCTGGCCATCCCAATATAGAGAAAACTATAGGAAGTTACTTCTTTAAGCAAAAATTTAATCCACTGCATATGTTTGAATTTAATCAAAATAAATTCAGAAACTTCATTCTAATGACAAAAACTACATACAGAGGAGAGGGGGGAGGGAAGAATGCTGTAGTATATAAGAACTGGAAGAAATAAACACAAAATGAACTAAGATCTGTCTTTTAGAAAAAATTATGTAAGTATCTCTAAAGAATTCCACATGCAGTTAAATCAGGAAAAGACAATCCTTTTTTCATATTCCTTTGCTTTTCAACCTTTTTGGTTTTCATTCTGATCGAAAACTCAAAAATAGAAGCAAGAAATAAGGATATAAAAAGTGAAAAAGAAAAGTGAGATTCCAATTTGTTGAGCATATGTGGTTTTTAAGAGTAAAACAAATCAAACTAGAGAAACCAAAGCTGAATTCGTCCCAAAATTCTTCCTGCTCTTGAAAATTCAGAACTGATCATAAGCTGGAATCTGATCTTCACATCTCACAAATCGAATTTCTGATTTACAAAAACTGAAAGCAATTCCTTGAGTATCTCATGATCTCACGTAGCCGATTCTTCAATGAATTTCTAACAGTTTCTCATTTTCTGAACTATTTAAAACCAACTTTTAGATTAAGCAGATCTTTAACCAAGTACAGATTAAAATCTAAAGTCCACCAATTCATAGGAAATGCAAAGGAGAAACCACTTAAGATAATAAAGAGGTGATCAAACTTACCGTTATAGAGATTCTTTCTGATATATCGGCTTCAGTTGCCATTGTCCATGTAGCAGGATTGATTCAGATCATGTAGAACTGATCTAATAAACTCTCTTCATATTGAACTCCCAAAGGAATCATAGTGTGTAAGATAAAGTTTTTTGCTGGTTGTGATGAAAACTCTTGCAACTATAAATATTCAGACTGTGAACTGTTGAATCTCAGTTAGGTATCTGTAATGTAATATTTTGATGGGTTTGTTGCGAAAGTGGGCATGAAGTGACAAAATGCCATTTATTTTTTCCTACTATTTCGGTTTTTGGTCAGATAAGCAATTGATCGATCAGTCATATTCTCTTGTGAATTAATACAACTTGTATCAAAATTACAGATTAGAAAAATGCCAACTTTTTTAAGACCAAAACTCTTCTTCCCTTTTCGTTTATTGAGATAAAGCTTTCAACGTTTATACAGGCATGCGTTTTGTTAGGAGGCAGTATAAGCTGTGCTCTTGGTTAGTGCACCCTTTCTTTGGACAAAAAGTTAGGAGTAAAACTACAGAAGTTTTGTTACAATTCAAGCTCCTTTCTGGCAAATAGACAGTATCGCCCAGAGCGTTTTGAAAAAATGGCAAAGTTGAGCATGTCTCTTCCCCAAAACCTTAATGGAAATTCAAAACCCCATTTCCGGTAACCGAAAAGTAGCTTAACTTTTGTTTATTAATTATTAGTGATAGATGCATTGAATTTATGTTTCTCACTCGCTAATCAGAGGCCTGAACCATTGAATTTCTAGGTTTGTCGCGTTTATTTGACATGGGTTTTTCTGTCTTTTCTTCAGGGTGAATGTTTACTTTTCTTGACCTCAAGTTCCTATTTTGTATTGGTGAAAATATCATAATTAGATGTCAAATCAAGGTTAATTTTTATTCTCAGTGAACTTAAGATTGTATTCAAAGAAAGAATAAAAAAGATTAGTCCTGTTCCAACAGCCGGTTTGGCTAAATTCCACTTACCAAACATTATATTCGCATATGAAAATGATGATGATAATGATATTTAAAGACTTCTAAACCAAACACATCTAAATGCAGTTCATGGGAGAATCTTCTACTAAAATATTTCATAGGGTCAAAGTACAGGGTCACTGAAATACGGCCTCTTCATCTAAATTTTGTAGAATCCTTTCCATTAGCACAAAAACGATATTATAACTTGACTTCACTTCCAAAAAAATTTGTTATGATATGGAAAAAATAACAGTTTATGGATATTTCCTACTCAATTTGATTTGTCTTTTGATTACTTCAATTTTTTTTTCTTCCCATTAATCAAGTAACAAAATCGCTAATATACATATTGATTAGCAATGGTGCTTGTAATTTCGAATTGGGTAGTGGCCCATCTGGTGAAGGGATGCTTTCATGGGGCAGCTGAGGTGCCATCCCAAAGATGCTCAAATGTTTACGACCTCACCCTCAACCGATGTGGCTTTTTTGAGCTTAGTTATCTTTGTCATGTAGCAAAAAGAGTCATTTGTGCCATGCATAGCATGATATGATGGGAATTGTTTCTCGTTTTTTTATTTGGGTTACTTAGCCCTTCATTGAGGGACCCTCAAAGCACAAGGAGGGTTTAAACATCCCTCCCCTTTCTTTATTTAAAATTTATAAAATAAAATAAAAATAGAGAGAGACTAAACACATCCTATTTTATTAGTATTAGAAAGCCAGAATCTATTCTTCTGTCTCTCCTTTTCAACACCATCTCTTTCCATTGGGAGGAGGGGGGTGGTCTCCAGAGACCACCAGAGCCGTGCAAGAAAAGAAGAAAGGGAAAGGGTACGGGAGACAAGGGAGACTAGGGCTTTCTAATCAAATAGAGTGATCTTTCTTTTTGATTAATTCCAAATTTTGAAATAAGGGGAAGGGAGGAGACTAAATGCCCTGGTGAGTCTCACAACCTTGTGAACCAGGACTCACATCTTCTGCGATGGTGAATAAACGAGCTGTCATGAGTCAAGACACAAAAGGGGGTAGGGCCTGTAAAAAGTGTATGGACCCCACCACCCTTTGTGTCTCGGCTCATGGCAGCTCATTTATTTCTCGGCACAGGGGATACGAGTCCTGTGAACCACAAGGCAAAGGGTGACATGGTCCAATAAAAAAAGTGATGACAAGATGAGTGTGACAGGCACCCGGGTGTACAACGAATCATAGATGGCCTGTCCAGAAAATCTTTTTCCATTTTGAAATAAACCTTTTTTTGAGAAGTGGGTTTTCACTTATTTCAAGCAGCATTATTAAACGAAAGGACAGCTTCATGAATCTAATTTTCATATATAAATAATTTTTAGAGGAATATTTTCAGTCACTGCCGTAGGGAAGTAGGAAACAAAACAAAAAGTGCAATGGAAATCACCGGCCAAAACAAAAGTTTTTTGTCCTTCTTTGCCGCCCTTATTTGGCAAAACAAAAAAAATGCAATCACCATCCAACGCCAAGTCAGATTTGATGGAAATGTTTAACAGAAAATTTATCAATAATTGTAGAGAATAGATGAAAGGAACCTTGATCGAATTGATTCATGGTTGAATAGCAGAAAAGCCACGAAGAAATAAGTAACAGAGCAAGACAGGGGAGTCGTGATCTCATGTATCAGAAGCCAGTAAATGACATGGTGTTCTGACACTTTTATCTCAATAAATGTCATTTGTCAGGAGGATTGGATCTGCTCCTCTTAACTAATGCTCCTCTCCGCCCGATGTCAGAGGGTGGGTACATCAGCGCCGAAAAGTGATGTAGGCGCATATCACTTTTCGGCGCTGATGTACCCATAGTGGAGAGGAGCATTAGTTAAGAGGAGTGGACACAATCCTCTCTCCATTTGTCAACTTTTTATAATAGCAACTATAGATTTCCACTATTGAGGCTCAGGAATCGATAGAGAGCACTCTCTCATATCTGCTATCTCCCTGTTGTTTTGGGGGGAAAAGAAGTTCTGTCCAGGACACCATGGGGCTTCACATTGCATAAAATGGACAAGACTTTGAACACAATCCTGGACAGTACATCCGTTCTCTTTTTTTTTTATTTTTTGGCTGGACTGGCCACTAGGGTCTACATCACTAGACGAACAAGGTGGGATCCAGACCACCGGGGAGATCCAAATGCAAGTCAACCTTGAACTGCATATGAAGGGATTAGTCAGATCCTTAGTCTCCCATAAGAAGTAAAGATGGCGCAGCCACCCTAGCACTCCTACCTCCTAGAATGAGATGCAAGTGCCTTGCGTTCTTTGTGGGAATAGTTCCAGCCTTTGTTGTCCAAAAAAATGGTTAAAAACTAGAATGACTTTAAACCCACGAAGCATTTCTACCTTCATTCTTCCGTTCTTCCCTAACTAATAAAATGAGCCAAAGAGTGGTATTTACTCAATATGCTTTGATTTTGAATGACAAAAATGCTCATTAAAAATTAAATATAGAGATATCAAATTCCCGCCCATTTAATTCTATATGATGTCCCCTGGTGCCCAGGTCACCAAATCTTGGATAGGACATTTGCTCCCTTACGAAGATATCAAAATCACAAGTTTCATAATGGAAAAGTTGACTGTAATATAAATGCTGGAAATTAAGATCAAGAGTAACTCTATCAATCATTGTCTACTTTATAGATCTCTTCAACATTTTTCAACTAGAAAAGTTGTCACCGCTAGAACCGAGATGCTTTAGATTTTGCTTTTTAAGAACAGTGTCATTAGGGTTAGGATCGATCCAACCGGATTAAAACCATACCCAAAACATCTAAGACTATCAACTATCCACCTAAGCATTCATAATCAGTTTGAATTTGTTTCACTTAAGGCCACTACAAATGCATCTATATTCAATTTATTTAAATATTCACTATGTTTAACAAATATTTGTTTATAACTTAACCAAATACGGAGATATATATATATATATATATATATATATATATATATATATATATGAAAAGGCAGCTTGGTGCAACGGTAAGGCTTATCGTTAACATCTTTGGTAGCGCGGGTTCAAATCATGGAAACAACCTCTCCGGAAATGGGGATAAGGCTACGTACACTTTGCCCTCCTTAGACCCCGCGTTAGTGAAAGTCTCGTGCACTGGGTGACTCTTATATATATATATATATATATAAAGAATAGAACCTAATACATAGAATAATATATCTATATATTAGTGTGAAAACCTCTAGTTGAAGCCTCCCCAATGGCCACCTCTATTCTCTGGTTGAACTCCACCAGTCATCTTCCATCTTTATAGTTATTAAATCCTTATTATTTTCATAATTTATATCATAATCATCATATCTATACATTTGTCCTTGAATTAGTAACATAAAAATCTCTAACATCTTCTTCTTCTTCTTCTTATTTAAGGTGTACATGTCTTTGCTTTTTTTATTGTTTTTTGTAACATTTTCATTCATCCCCACTTTTCTTCATTACCCCATGTTTTTTCTACGTATGCTTATAAAACACTTACATAAGTTTCTATTTTTGCAAGTTACGAAGATAAAAAAAAATTACCAATTGATAGAAGTTGTTCCAATTTAAATTTTTTGATTCATCAGTCATTCAGCCCAAAATGTATGTCTCACCACTCAAAAGTTTAATTTTCTGTAGTAAAGTGTAATCGGACGTATCCGAACTCATATCTAATATTCGTTTAAAAAGACAACCACAAATCTCATTTTTTAAATATCCATAAATATCCGAATTCATTATTAAGTAAACGAATACAAATGCGGTTATATCAATAACTGCTTCAAATTCACTCCATTTATAGCCCTACAACCAACCCGTTGCCACCACCCCCATTGGCCCCAAAACAATCACCATAATTATGATTCCTCTTGCATTTAAAAGCCATTGAAAGACGAAGGCCTGAAAGCAATGGGAATATCTCTCCATTTCCAATGAAGAGGTGGAAAAGGGCATGAGGATGGTATTTCTGT
>JAOXJP010232502.1:0-10459 GCA_025762735.1 Platanus orientalis | reverse complement strand
ATATTGGTCCCATAATTACGGGGTGTTAAGAGGGGTGGACTGACCTAACCTTTGGCTTAATGTGAGAAATTTCAGTTTCCACTTTCCACACCCATGTTGTACTTGCAAGTTGGATTTATTTAATTTATACATCAATTAAGAAATTATATTGTTTAAAAGTATTTCTATCTCAAGATTCTATCATATCACTTGTGAAGACTGATAGTTAATTAATAACCAATACTAGATATTCCAATATAATACAGACATGTTGAGCATCTCACCTACATACATAACACCAACATACATGTCTAGAAACTATTTACATGGTTCTTTTCTTTTTATATTTTCAGTTATATATTTTATACCTGTCAATGGAACAATTAAAAGCAAAGTTTTCTGTTTTTGTTGCCTTTAATCAATTTTAGAAATACTAAATTTCATATGGAATCCCAGAGAATGAAACACTAAAGTTTGTCATGTCCCTAGCTTTCCTATTGTTTGCCGGGCT
The DNA here is from genome assembly GCA_025762735.1 of Platanus orientalis. Taxonomy (NCBI): domain Eukaryota; kingdom Viridiplantae; phylum Streptophyta; class Magnoliopsida; order Proteales; family Platanaceae; genus Platanus; species Platanus orientalis. The sequence goes on along the minus strand of JAOXJP010232502.1, from coordinate 9,969 downwards.
AAAATGTTACACTATTTTGTGGTTTTCATCTTTGATCATTGCTTGAATATTTCGAGAGATTTTAACTTTAAACCATTATTTCTTCATATCTAACTCCACACTTAGTTGCGTCACTTTGGAACATGCAGGAAGTGATCATGGCAACCAAATAATTAATTACATTCCCTTCTATCTCTGAAACATTTTGTAGGATGCAATAAATAAATGAGGACCTTCTTGTAAACAGTACGAAATTGCTTGAGACCTTAGTTTCTATCAGAATGAAATCAAGTGTTTTAAGAAAGAAACAAGTTGGTATCAACTTGCCTAATTTTGATAACTATGCATTAGTGGCTTAAGAACATGTCTTCACTTCCACTTGAAGTTGTTCGAACTCTGATGAACTTGGAAATCAAATTCATTCTCGTACGTGGGCTAAATCTTGAAAATTTTATTCTAGAGGATGTGGAATGGGATTATGTGCAACACTAGTTTAAAACTTCTAATGTGTGGCATTCAATTTGAACTTTTTTGTTGCCTATTTCCTACAATTTGTTTCCTTAGAAAGGATAATAGCTATAGAATATATGTGCCATGTATGAAGGGATGTCAATCCCGCCAGGTTAGGTCGGGTTAAGGTTAACCCGAACCCAGCTTGAAGATAAATTCCTGAGCCCATGCCCAACCCGAGCCTAAACTCAATCTATTCTGCCCGAACCCAACCCGATTTAACTAATTAGTCTTCAAACCAAATTCTGACTGACCTAAAGTTAACAATTCAATGAAAATTTTTTGATTGAGTTGGGGCCCATGAAATTTAAAAATCAAATTTATGAACATATCAAATTGAGTTATGGCCCATGGGATTTAAAAATTAAAATTATAGAATAAATCATATGTACTTCTAGATGGGCTTTGGGCTAAGGTCACTCAAATTAAGGAAATTGGTCCAATATATATTAAGCTCACACTTAGTTTTAGGCCCCTTATTAGATATAAATTTTGGGTGGGTTGGGCCAAGCCAAACTAGGCTTCGAGCTAAAAAGGCTTGGATCCAAGCCCAGTCCAAAAATCACTTTGGGCCTAAACGCTTGGTCCCAAGCCCAACCCGCCCATTCTTCGCGTTGGTCAAGTCGGACTTCAGGCTAGCCCGACCCAATTGACAACCCTACATGTATGGTGTTTTTCTTGATGTCATCAAGTTTGTTCATCTATAAACATTAAAGTCTTGTCTGTTACAAGGTAAAGATGGGAAAAGGAGTAAAATTGTACTTTGACCCCACTTTCATGATGTATGATGCATGGGGATAGAGCTATAAATGGAGCAAATTCGAAGCAGATGTCAATACATTTGCATTTGATTAGTTTAAAATTTTGATGGATTCGTATTTGATTTGATATTCGACCGATATTATATGAATCACATTTGAATTCGAATTTGTCTCAACCGAATATTGAATTCAAATATCGGATATCTGGTTATATAATTGAAATTTAAAAATTAACTAATTATACGAATATTCGAATATCTATCACATTATTCGAATAATGGAAAGAAGATATTCATCATATTTGTTGTATTTTTTAGAGTAAAGAACCGCTAATTACGGAGGTGGTCGATGAAAAAAATAGACAAAAAAAAAAAAAAAAAAAAAACAATAGAAGTGGTCAATGAAAAAAAAAAAACTGTGATTGTGCTTTTAAAGAGGAGTTGGTCGTACCTGAAGGCGTGCCGGTGCTAGTGAAGTGAAGAACGTGATTTTGGGATCGAAAAGGCCATGAAGTGATTTGGACATGCTACTTCGGACATGCTACTGCTAAAGGCGTGCTGGTGCCCATAAAGTGATGAGAGCAGAGAGAGAATGAGAGACAGAGAGAACCTATTGTTGTTAAAGGCGTGCCGATGCCAGCGCCGGGGCCAACCGAGTGCTTATGAAAGTGAGAGGGACTAAGAGATAGAGAGAGAGGGCTTCAGAGTTCTCCGGTGAAGTGATGAAAGGCAGAGAGAGAGAGGTTGAGAGGCGGAGAGAGAGCTACTGGTTGCTGCTACCGGTGCCAGTACCAGCACCGACTGAGCACTTGCAAAACTGAGGGAGAGAGATAGATTTGGGGTTTTGTTAGTGAGAATGAAGGGCAGAGGCAAGCGAAGACAAAGGGTTTTAGAAGAGGCATTTATATATAGTATAACATAATATAATATATTTGAATCGGTCGAAGATTTCTTCGTATATTTGCTCATTCACCTATTCTTATAAAAAATGATGGGAATAAGATGAAAAAGTCAAAAGGAACAGAACAGTAACTTTTCTTTTCTTTCCCTTCCTCTCCTCTTTTAAGGTGGTTTCATTTTTTCATCATTTTCCATGATTTACCTTGCCCAGAAGTATTGCCTTGTTTCCTTGTGCATATGAAAACTGAAAAGAATTCAACAAAATTCAGAATCTGGATCAGACGTCATTCAATTGTATTGAACCTCAATATTTTTAACAAGTGTTCTGTCCGGGAATTTGTATGTAACACAGTGGGACATACAAATTCCTGAACAGAACATTTGCTCCCATATCTAAAAGGAACTTCATATCTCTCCCAACCCACTTGGTCAGGGCTGCAATAAGAAAATATGATGGATCAAATGTAGCAGGACCAGCTTGGCACCAAGCACCAAATGCTTTCATTTTCTACTGTACGGTTGCATACAATTTACAGTGGACCATACGGTAAACCAGTAAAGAGCTAGAGATCAAACGATATCGTCTCCGGCCTGAAAGTATCCCGCACCAATCAAGTATCAATTTTGTGCTGACACGTGGCATTAAAAAGTTAAAAAATGCTTTTTGACAATGGCTTTAGAGATGCAAATTACTTTTTTCACCATGTATCGGTGCAAACAAAATTAATGCACCAAGGCTGGGCTGAAGAATGATGGTCCTCTCTCTCCTTACCTTTGTTCCCTTCTCACTTTGGAATCAAAAGGATCACTGTCAGAGCTAACATACCATGTGATAACTAAATGGGGTACCCATTTATCTATGACAATAACTTGGTTTCCCTCACTCCCATGGTGGCTATCAAGGGCATTGGACAAGGATGTTTCTCCCCTGAGGTGGGGATCGTTCTATGATAACCGCCAAAACATGGAAGTAAAGATCGTAATGATAAATATGGAGCAAGCCTTGTCTGGTCCACCTCTATACCATTATCTAATTATATTCTTGCCTTCATCCATATCGTTGCTCTCTCTTATTTTAAAAGCTTACTCATGATATAATGCGACCTCTCAAATTCTGAGCTTTTCATGATATAATGATTCCTGTTTGTGCATGAGAGAGAGAGAGAGAGAGAGAGAGAAACCACTCTGGTGGACTTGTTAGTTACAAATCGACCCTAAAAGGGTGGAGAGACAGATCCAATACATTAAAAAAAAAAAAAAAGTCATCTCTGATAACCCGTTGTGTTAGTGTGATAGCTGTTGAATGAAACCATAAAATACACGGCCTTGTCAATAAAATAGGGACACTCACAAGCTAGGTAACAAGACTTGTCAAAAAAGAAGCAAGAAAACACATCTCAATGGATACTACACTATGTTTTCTTTTCGTGAAATTAGTACAAAAGTGGAAGAAAAGCTCCGAAGCTATTGGTATGGACTAACAAACTCACAAGGTGACAAGCTGTCCCTATGTATCTCACACTGCTCAAGCGGCATTCACAATGAACAGAAACACATCATCGTCAAGCCTTTTAAGGAGATGATTTCCAATCGAATTGGAGATTATTGAAGCCGTTAACTGCTCCAAGCCCATTTAACAGCCGATTCCCCAAATCCTGTTGATGATTCATACCTGAGTCCTGAGGCATCGATGGAATGCCCACCCTCCCATTCATTGCCATGGAGTTATTGCTCATGGCAGCTCTGATTCCACTGGCCGTGGCAGATGGACCAATTCCAACACCCACGTTACCAAACCCCACACTGCCAATACCTGAACTGTTGGCAATCCCATTTCCAACCATGCAGCCATTGAGGGCTGCGTTATTACCTGTCTGTGTTATCCCATTAATGTTTTTCATGTCGTTCCCTAATGAACCCAGACCAGCCATACTTGCTCCTCCATTTAGCTGCTGAGAGGACATCATCATTTCTTGAATGATTTGCTGGACAGAGCTCTGGGAATCATTCGGGTCAGCATCATTGGGCCGGGTTGGCTGTTGCAGGGAGAGATTCGCTGGTGAATTTGCAGAACTCATGTGGGTTACTGTGGCTGTTGCAGGTAAGGCACCATGAGGAGTCTGGGCAGGATTGTTAGACGTGGATGGTGTTGGTGATGAGAATGGAGAGTATGGGTTAGGTTGAGCCTGTGGTATTGAACTTGAGGAGCTGGCAGATGGGATCTGCATTGTGTTCCCACTATAAGGACCATTGGCATTGTTGATTGTGTTTTCCTGCCTGGAATTTATGGGGTTCTGGTGGAGAAGCCCGACAATGGTGCTCGCAGAGGTGGAAGTGGTGGATGATGTGTTGAGGGAATTATTTACACTGATGACACCATTGCCAGCAACAAGTTGCACAGGGGTGGCCTGGATGGAACTCTGATCATTGTTTGAATTCTGTGCCATGGTTTGTTGCTGCTGCACCTCGGGTTGTTGACCTTGACTCTGAAGCCCAGATGAAGTGCTGGTCCTCCGAGGAAAGTTAATCAAGCTTGCTGAAGAAGACAGAAATCATTAACTATTATAAGGCTTCCACTAATGAATATTAGAGTATATACAAGATGCAAAACTAATATTGTCCATTTTTTTCACAAGTTACGCATTGCATGTCCCACAACCCACCAATTACAACCAGACATCCAGGTCCTAAGGTAGAGACCTCAGTATGGTCATGGCTACTGGTCAAATCTACCCATCAAGTTCAGATCCTCTGGATCACCGACTCCGGGGAATTCTCTGCAGCACCAATGTGGATGGGGCAAGCATTGATAAGAAACCAGTAATTAGGTTGTAGGGTTCACTAATTTGAGTTCCTAAGTGATTAGTAGGAGTTTCTGTTCCTATTTGAGAGACTTTTATTTGCCTCTCCCAAAGTCTTATTTGTAATAGAAACGTTTCAAAAAGTAAAGTGTCTAAATAACGTCTCTTTTTTCCAACCACCAGTTTTGTGCTAGGTAATGGTGCCTCTATTAGATTTTGAGAAGATCTTTGGTGGGGTGACCACCCTTTATCTTCTATGTTTCCTAGACTATTTTGGATATTTTCCCAAAAATAAATTTTGGTTAGTGATGTTTTCTCTAATTCCTCAACCGGCCTTCCTTGGAATTTGAACTTTTCTTGCAACCTTTATGAGTGGAAGTCAATCTTGTGGGAAATCTTCTCTCCCATCTTGATGATGTGTTCGTCTCAAATTCCTTCTTCCACAAAAGGGTTTGGATCCTTGCCTTTTGGTGTTTTCTCTTCTAAATCCTTATTTTTGGCACCAATATCTAATCCAACTCCCTCTTCCCCGCTCCCTGTGAAGATGAATTGGAAAGGTCCTGCTCCTCCTAAGGTCAAAGCTTTTATGTGGACTGCAGTCCTCAATTGAGTAAACACCATGGACATGCTTCAGAAAAAGAGACCTTCTATGGTTATTTCCCCTCAATGGTGCATCCTTTTGTAGAAATGGGAGTGAATCTGCTAAGCACTGCAGCCATGGGCGTATGGAATTATTTTCTGGGATGTTTAAATCAGTCATGGAGCATGCATGATGATCTGATGGGTCTTATTCACCAATGGAATGGTGGGGGGATGGGTGTCCATGGTAGACTATTTTGGGATTGTCTATTACATGGGGTCTTTTGGGGTTTATGGAAAGGAACAAATTCAAGAATCTTTTATGGGAAATACAAAAATCGTATGGAGGTCAAGGATTTTATTTTTAAAGAAAGTGGGTAGCTGGCTTTTTGTCACTAAGGAATTTCAAGGTCTCTCCCATTCTATGCTTGTGTAGGATAGGAACTCTTCTATCTCCCATGAAGCGCCTCCATTATGTAAAACTACTCTTAATTGGATAGCTCCTTCTAAAAGAATGTTAAGATGAATTTTGACTAAGCCTCGAAAGGCAACCCAGGCACTGGAGATTATGGTTGTGTTGTGAGGGACAGTGACAGTAAGGTTATTGGAGATTTGTGTGGTCCACTGGGTTTGTGCAATACCATAAAGGCTGAGGTGAAAGCTCTCCTTATGGGTCTCTGTGAATTGCAGAAAATGGGCCTTCGGGATTGCATTGTGGAGGGGGACTCCTCAAAAACAATTAGTTGCGGTGTCGGGAAGGGATTGGGATCTTGGAAGCCAGCTCACTTCTGTATTATGAGAACAGGGAGTCATCAGTCTCTTTGGATCTCTATTGTTCATATTCCTAGGGATCAAAACTCTGTGGCTGATGAGCTGGCCAACTTCGGGGTAGGGATGTCTTCGTGTTTCATTAGTAGTAATCACACCGAGAGTTGGGTGTTGTTCAGTTTTGATGTTGTTGCATTAGTATTTTGTATCTTGCTTCTCTTTGTTCAATAAAATGTTGTTAATTATCCAAAAAAACGAGAACATCACTTTTTTTGTGAACATATTCTTAGGTGCCAAAACTTGTTTATTTGCCTTAATTTTTGCATTATTAGTAAGGTTAATGATGAGGACATGGGAGCAAGGTGGGGTCACATTTGGCCTTGGTGGGGTCCACACATGGAGGCAGACAAGAACAAGCATGGGAGATACCATGAGGCAAATTTTATGGATGATTTGCTAGAGTTCTAGGAGGTTTTATAGAATTTATAGATAAATTTTATGGTTTATTAGAGTAAGGGGCATGGGGGCCTTTTTATTTTAGATTTTGATCAATGTTGTAAAGCCCCTATTCTTAAAAGAATAGGGCTGGTTGACCAAGGTAAGGAAGGCCACGTTTTGGGCATATTTTGTTTGCCTTTTATTTTTTATTTTTAAATCTTTATTAGGTTAGGCAAGAGTCCTTTTATTTTGGACTTTCTATTTTTCTGTTTTAGCCCTTTAAAAGAGGGAAAGCTCATGTACATGAGTATGCTTGATGAATAAAAAAAAAAGTTTTCTTGGGTTTTCTTCTCCACACGAGCAGACATTCTCTTTCTTCTTCCAAGCTCCTTGATGCCTAGCACTGGAACTCGGGTTGGTGATTTCCTCATAAGGGATCCTCTTTTATCCTCTTCTTCTTTTATATTTTTTGGTTTCTTGATCTTTCCCTTGCTGAAAACCCATCCCATAAGCCTTTCCTCCATTAAAATCCTCACCTATCTATTCTTAACTCACCTTACACCTGCCGGCCACAATGCCCATCAAACCATCACCTTCTGTCATCACCATATTTTCCCACACCCATCTACATCATTCGGACCCTCTAAAACCCAGAAATCTCTGGTTTCTTTTAGAAACTAATCTACTTGTTTCCTTCCCAGAAAATTTTCCAGCATACCTTTCTTTGAAACCCTTTGCTATTTTATATAGGTATTCATACACTAAACCATGTGTTTGACAGAGGATCCCTTTCCCATGTATTTATCAAACATAACACCCAATATTCTAACACCCATACAGCAAGACTGGGTTTTACACCCTTTGATTCCTTGAAGAAAACCCTGTTTTCCTACATCAACTTACACCTGAGGACACTAGTATGATCATCATTACTGTTGGACAGATTTATTTTCTCAAAACTTGAAGAAAATCAGAGGTTTTTTACATGGAATTTTCTGATGTGGAATTCTTTGGGATTCTAAGTGTTTGACAAAAGTCCTAACAGAGGTTTGTTTGAAGAGCTGAGTCTGCCCAGCCCTTGTACTGCATCAAATTTGGTATCAGAGCTTTCATACTACATCAGTTATTCAGTAATGTATATAACAAACACAAGATCTTTCAAATACAAAGTGATTCAAAAAAATTATAACCAAAATATAAACAGGGTTTTTTTTTTATGAATAAATACTGACAGGGTATCGGTTTGTGACAAGATCTGTGTTTATTTGAGCTCTATTTTATTTAAGAGTTTCTTTAGGTAGCTCCTTGGTGATCAAGGTTTATCTATGATTACTGGTATAGTTTTGTCCATACATATGGAGAGATGGAGAGGTGAAGAAAATTTTGATTTTTTGAATAAACGTATTGCTTTGATCTCCGGTTTGGTGCAGATTCTGAATTCTTATTGCTTTCTTGAAGGTCTGATGCTTTCAATGCCTACAAGTGCTGATTTCTAGAGTTCTCTTGGTGCTTCTTCTAGCAGATTCTGCTTCTTCTCCTTCAATTTTCTAGTTCGTTTCTATTTTCTTGAATTTCTTGACTATTTTCTTAAATTCTTGGGTTCAAATTTTTAATTCTTGAAATTGCTTTCTTGATCTTTAAGTTCTAGTTAAGATTCTTAAATTTCCTTCTCTAGCCATTTTGTTGAAATATATGAATTTGTCTCTCCTAACAACTTAAAGTTTTGGGAGAATTGGTTAACTCGGTAAAAGCACTCTCATGGATAGTACAGCATGTGTATGTGCACTGTCTGTGGACTTGCACTTGGTTTCTTGAGTGCCCCCAGGAGAGAAGAGTGCTCCTCCTGAGGGGAGGGGGGAGTATATTAATTCCAGCATCTCCTAACACCTTATACAGGTATTAATATACTTCAACACCCCACTTCACGAATCAGGAGGTCTCATGGTGTTGACCAGTCCTAATCATACACTAATTCTCAATGAAAGAATACCTTAAACAAACCTCATTTTTCCTTTGATTCCAATCCCACCAAAAACCTAATCCAAAACCTAACCCCTAGCCCAAAATCTTCATTTCTTGACTTCAAAGAATTTTATTCTTCATTTATAGAAAGCTCAATATATTCTGAAAATCACAAAACTCAATTCTTTTCAAAACCAAAACCACCATGCAACTTCAATTAGTAGGATTTTCTACAATTTAACCTAATTCCTAGTAAGAAAGGGCTACCGATTAGTTCGTTGTACATCACACATCCTAACAAAGGGTGACATTAACACTCTTGGAACCCTCCATTACCCTATATTTGATAACCAAAATACCCTTAACAGGATGTTGCATCAAAATTGAAGCTGGCTGAGCACTCCCTTCAACAAGTAATTCAGAGGATCTAAACTACCCATGAATGTTAGTTTGTACCCAGGGTTTAGAAGTTTCTTAATTGGTTTTAGAAAGTCAAGTTTTAGCGGTTTAGATTTTAGCAAAGTAAGTTTTAGAAAGTCAAGTTTTTCGGAGTTTAGAAAGTTTATAATTTCAGTAGTTTTTAAATTGTGTCAATTGTAAGCCTATTTAAAGGCACCCCCTCCCCCATTTTTTTTTTTTTTTGAAGATTAATAATAGTAATAATAATAATAAAGTTGTTTGTGCATTGGGTGTTCCCAAGTGTGTGGACTGCCTCCCCATGAGCTAGGTAAACTCTTCTCACTTATCTTCTCTCCTCCTCCTTTTTCTATCATCTCTTATTCTTCCCCCATCTTTCTTTCTTCTCCTCCTCCTTCACTCTTGCTGTTTTGCATAACAGTCTATCAATTCTTTTATAACAGAATTTTCTGGTTTACTACACCTTTAAAGTCACATCATCTAAAAGTCCCTATTCTTCTTATTTTCTTTGGGGGTTTTGATCCCCTATAAAATCCCCGACTTTCCTCTCTGATTCCCTTCTTCCCTCTCTCTTAATTCAAAACATTCCCTTCTATTTTCACACTCCACCATTAAAGAATCATTGAGTTCTTCTGAAATTTTACAATTTAGACTATGCAAATCTCATCCAAAATTCATGAAATTTTATCTATAGAACCCTGACACATGTAAGAAACTACCTTACAAATTAAAAAAAAGGGCGACCTAGTGCACGAGGCTCCCACTAACGCGGGGTCTAGGGAGGGCAAGATGTACACAGCCTTACCCCCATTTCTGGAGAGGCTGTTTCCGTGACTTGAACCCGTGCCACCAGGG
>JAOXJP010232501.1:0-10459 GCA_025762735.1 Platanus orientalis | reverse complement strand
TTTCGCTGAAATTTTGAACTATGGACCTATCATGTAATACCTAATGCTTTAACTAATTGAACTACAAAATTTTACTAATTTTAAAAAAGCATAGAAAACCATATATTTAAATTTTAAGGGTTTTTTTTTTTTTTAAATCATTGATTTCACTAGGACTTGAACCCAATACTTATTGTAAAAAAACAAATTTAATCAACTAAACTATATACTATTGATAATTTTAAAATAATTAGTATAGTATATATAATACATATATATTATGTATGTAAAAGTTCGGGCCTTGTACCAGGCCAAGATAAGCCCAAGCTTAGTCCTCAATAAAAGTTCGGGCTTTGGGTTGAGCTCAGATTGGCCTGGCCCATGCCCACCCCTATCCAGGATGGTGTCTTGGACCGGAGGGAACACAAAATGGGCAAGTTAGATAAATTTCAAATTCCCGCCATTTTGTTTTAGTCCAAGGCACCATCTGGACAGGACCGTTGCTCCCTTTTTTTTTAATCAACAAGAAGTGTTATTGACAAAGGAAGAATCGTACAAGAAATGGGAACCGTACCTAAGAAGAGATGAAAGAAAACAGGCAAATGTGCAGGCGAAGATCTACACCAAAAATATTCTCTTAAATGAAAAGTATTATTAGTGTTGCTCCCTTTATTTATTTATTTGGTGTCTTCGTGAAGTTCTCCCTTTATTTATTTAGGCTGCGTTTGGCAGCCACCTATAATTGAATCATTTCATTTGAGTTTCTTAAGGTTCTTTGTAACCACGATGGGATGGTTTGTAATGAACTCATTCCGATTTGCAGCCGTTTGTGCTTGATGACACAAGTCATTTTTTTCTATAGAAAAACCTAAGTTGACTTCATTTCTGATTGTAGTTAACAAATCAATATAAATTTGAATGACTGTATTACGAACCATCATTGCGTGGCTTCAAATGCCTTGAGAAACTTGAATGAAATGATTACAGGTGGCTTCATGAAGTTCTCCATTTCAGGTGCCTGCCAAACAGGCTACTATTTATTTGGTGTCTTCATGAAGTTCTCCATTTCTCGCTTCAAGAAATTTGTCAGTATTTGCCTTCTAGGTGATAATCAGACCAGAAGTCTTAATTGAACTTCTATTGATCAATTTGCTTCTTTCTTTGTTGTGCTGATTAAACTGTACAATGTATACTCATCCAGTTAATGCTAAATACTAGTGAAATATTAAAGCTACCTTTACCTGAGAATTTAACCAACCTTGCAGATCACTATCTTCTCTTTGATTCATGGTCAAGTCTAAAGTTTTTTCTTCATTCAAATGCCAAGAACCTTATCAGTAAACTCTTGAAGAAGTTGAACCTTAGCGTATGATTATGTTTTACTGCAAGTAAGAGGCATTTGTGTATCATTCATTATAACCCTCGAGGTTACATCAATTTGGTATCTTGATTACACAAGTTAATAGAATCTCAATGGGTGTCTTCATTTTGTACCCTTGTTTTGTTCCCAGTCTTTCATTGCTCTGGGGGTTCGCAAGATTTTACATCCGACTCATTTTTTTGGTGTTTGTTAATGTGACCCTGCAGATAATTGCCTAGTAATGTTACCAAGGTAACCATATTTATGGCCAAAAAAACAAAACAAAGTAACCATAGTTGCCACCAAGTAGCAACCCATAATCTTTACATTACCATTCCAACTACCTGTAAGTATTCTTAGCCAAGTCTAGCCATCACTTAACAAAAAGATGGAATCCACATAAACATATAGGGGCCACGGAATTAACCAAGTCTGGCCATCGATTGACGCATGTAAAAAGAGCAGAAGAGGCCAGACACACAAGTACGACCACCATACAAACCCATAAGTGAGTGCATGTACGCTTGGAGTTGGGTGCTATAACCCCCACTGGATTGCGGGATTGCAGACACTTGGCCAATATGTTGGTCCACCTCAATACCAAAGAAGTTGCAATATCGAGTCTTCCACCCTAGTTGCAAAGCTCGCGCAAGACTTGTAGTGATGGACCTAGCTAATCTAATAATGAGACATGAATTCGTTGCTGCCATATTAGAGCTCTCTTTCATCACCAAAGCTCTTGAGCTCCTGAACTCTCTTCCAATTGTTTACCCGTTTACCTAATCCTGCATTTACATGTAGTAAGTAAAGAATTTCTAAATACCACTTTATAACCATATGGTAACCAATTCAAAAAGTCTAAAACAAGAAAAGGATAGCAGAAGGAAAGAAATGAACATATTTGCGATTAAGTAGCTGTTCCTGCATTAGATTTTTTTTTTCTTGGGTCACATAAAAGTAAAAGTGCTTGGGAGAAATATAAGGGAGCGTGTCTTGAGTCTGTGTCTGAGGATGGTTTGGGTCCAGAAACCTCTCCATAGTCTCTTCAGACGATCGGAACCCACCACTGAATGATCTATCTGAACAGATTGCATTTGCACAAAAAAAAAAAAAAAGGCATGATCAGATGATTTTTAACCATCTGTTCATCTGATCTGCGCATTAATATTTGCAGCTTTTTAGAGCTCTTACATACTTATTTTCACTGTTCAATGAATACAAAAGCACATAGCAATGTCCATCTGTTAAAGCATATTTTTAGCCTAGTTAATCTCTTAAGTAAGACATTCAATGGTGGGTCCTGATCCCCTAAACATGAGATGCAAGGTGAGTTGTGGGAGCCCCAGACGGTTCTACTGATCATGCAGCCCCAGACCCAAGACACTGCTGAAATAGAAACCCTGTGTGAACAAAATTATACAGTTTTCTACAAGCTGAATATGTCAGAAAATCTAACCTTAAATCTCTTTGGGCGTGCATTGTCTGGATCAAAATGAGCCTTGTATGGCAGCATTCTTGGAGCTTCACTTCTATAGTGGCCTGCTGGCATTGCTTGTGTCTGGCCATTCCTTTCTTGTGCTTGACTTCTTGCTCCTCTTTGCTGTCTGTTTCGGAAAAGGTCATCCCTGTCCCAAGTTGCCTCGTAGTCAGCTCTAAGGCGTGATCCTTGCTGCACAACAGCTCTCCAACTTAGTAATGAGAAATATGTGTTGCACATCTAGCACAATGTGTGCTCACACACAACTGGCACCAACCTCAAAACTTTGGATGAGCTAGGAGTGCAGTGTTGAAATCATAAATCGTAAATTTTTTTTGTCCTTCTTTATTTTGTTTATTTGTGCTGCTAGCGTCAAGAGGATAATCACCATTCAATTTTATGAAACTTGGAAGGGCATAGCCCATTAGTATGCCCGTCCAAGAGGTGGATTACTAATTGAATGATCCACAAAAAAAAATTGTTGAGGAATGCAAACGGCACGGGGTAGTAAAATGCATCAATGATGGTTAGAGAGAAACATAGGGAGTAAAGTATATTCGGCCTCCTATACGATATTGCTCTTTATTATATACTAGGGTACAAGAATACAAAAATACATTTATACCCCCTCATTACATATACGTCTACACTCCCCCTCAAGTTGGGCGATAGTTATCAAAGAGACCCAGCTAGCGAACCAATGAAGAGAACAAGTCACGGCCAAGATCCTTTGTAAATATATCTACAAGTTGATCTCCAGTTTATACAAATGGGGTGCAGATGATCCCAGTATGGAGTTTCTCCTTAATAAAATGCCGATCAACTTCAATGTGTTTGGTGCGATCATGTTGCACTTGATTATGAGCAATGCTGATGACAACCCTATTATTACAATAGAGACACATAGGAAATGTTGCAGGAAAACCAAGCTCAGAGAGAAGAAGACGTAACCACAGAAGCTCATAAACACCATAAGCCATAGAATGGAACTTAGCTTTAGCACTGGAGCGTGCAACAACAAATTGTTTCTTGCTTCGCCAAGTAACCAGATTGCTACCAACAAAGGTGCAATAGCCAGATGTAGAATGTCGATTAGTAAGAGAGTCAGCCCAATCAACATCAGCATAACCTTCAATAATCAAGTCAGACTATCAAGAGTATAAAAGGCCAGCACTAGGGTTGTTCTTGAGATAACGAAGAATACAATACACAACATTAAGGTGCATAGTAGTAGGGGCATGCATAAACTGACTCATAATACTGACAGCTTAAGTAATGTCAGGTCGAGTGATAGTAAGATAAATAAGGCGGCCCACAAGACGTTGATACCTGCTTGCATCAATGAGTTTGTCGCCCACATCAGCAGTAAAGCGATGATTGGGATTGATCGGTGTGTTAGTAGGCTTACAAGCTGTCATACTAGTCTCTACTCAAAGAACCAAAACATACTTCCCCTGAGAAACAAAAATACTCTTCGTGGACCGAGCGACTTCAATACCCAAAAAATACCGTAGTTGTCCGAGGTCTTTAAAATTTTAAAGACCTTGCTAATTGCAATTTCAACTGATAGATCTCCACCAGATCATTACTAGTGACAATAATGTCATCCACATAAACAATCAAGACAATAAGATGATTACCACCAGTATGCTTGAGGAATGAAATGTGATCAGCTTGACTCTGAAAGTACCTAAACTGAAGTACAGCAAGGCGAAAGCGTTCGAACCAAGCCCGAGGAGATTGTTTAAGATCATAGAGGACCTTTTTAAGGCGACATACTTTCCCTTTAGAGGAAGAGGGAAGAAAACCAAGTGAAGGCCGCATGTACACCTATTCAGCCAAATCACCATGGAAGAAGACATTTTTGACATCAAATTGATGTAGGGACCACCCCTTATTAGCAGCCACAGAGATAAGCACCCGAATAGAATTTAATTTAGCCACAAGAGCAAAGGTCTTCTGGTAATCAATCCCATAAGCTTGGGTATAGCCTTTGGCAACCAAACGAGTCTTGTAGCAATCTACAGATCCAATAGGCTTCAACTTCACTGTATATACCCATTTACATCCAACATGAACTTTGTTGCGAGAAAGATCAATAAGCTCCCAAGTGCCATTTTTTCAAGAGCAATCATTTCCTCCTGCATAACAGCCTTCCACTGCGGTTGAGAAAGAGCTTCTACAACGCTACGGGGTGCAAACAAAGAGGACAAAGCAAGAACAAAACTACAATGTGATGGAGATAAAGACTTATAAGACACAAACTTAGCCAAATGATATTTTACACAAGATCTGACACCCTTCCAAAAGGCAATAGGTAGATCAGAGTCAGGAAGAGAAGAATTACCTGGATCAAGAGATGGATCGGAAGAGACATCTCGGTGGAGAGTAAGAGGAGCATCTGTAGTGGTCATTTCCTTCTTTCTGGTATAAACTTGAAGTATCTTCTCCCCCTCAGCACGATCACCTGAATAAAAAATAAAGGCTGGAACAGGAAAAGGAATAGAGTGGACTCCTCTGGGAAAAACTCCCATTGACTAGAGGCGTGAGGAAGAGAAGAACGGAATGGTTTCATGAAATGTAACATCCATAGACACAAACTGTTGCCGAGTAGCAGGGTGATAACATTTATAGCGTTTTTGGCTAGAAGCATACCCCAAGAAAATGCATTTAAGAGATTTTGAATCAAGTTTAGACCGCTGAGATTTGTCCACATGCATATAATAAATGCATCCAAAAACCTTTGGAGGAATAGGAAACAAGGTAACAGGAGAAGACATGACAGCAATAGGTGTCTAAAAATCAAGTACTTTGGTTGGTAGTCGATTGATGAGAAATACAACAGTCTGGATAGCAACAGACCAAAAGGTTTTGGGCACATTCACGAGACACTTCAAGTAAATATCTATTTTTTCTCTCAGCAACTCCATTTTGTTCCGGAGTGCCTGGACAAGTGGTCTGGTGGATAATTCCCAACTAATCAAGAAACGATGAAAAAGCATGGGACATATACTCACCGTCATTATTATAACGTAAAACCTTGATCCTCCTGTTAAATTGGGTCTCAACCATCTTATGAAACAAGACAAATATAGGAAAAACATCACTTTTTATTTTAATAAATAGACCTAAGTAACTCGAGAATAATCATCAACAAAAGTTACAAAATATTTAAACCCAGACAAAGAAACAATAGGAATAAGACCCCATACATCAGAATGAACAACATAAAAAATGGATTCACTTTTATTCAAACTAACTGGATAAGAAGTTCAACAATGCTTGACATACACACAAGGAGCGCAATGAAAGATAGAACTACAATTAATAAATAACTGCGAAAACAATTTTTTTAAAGTAGAAAAAGTACCAGTCATATGGTCAGATGTTCCTGAATCGATGATCCAAGAGTGACTAGGGGAAAAAACACTAGCACTGAACACAGAGGCAGAAGTATCTGACTGTGCAAAAGAAGTCTGAGGGGATGAAGTGGAGGTGTCCAAACTAGACATAAAGCGTCTCAGAGCCTCAATCTCGTCCCGAGCGAAGGAGCTAGTAGTAGGATCAGTGGAAGTAGGTGTAACATCAGATGCAGTAGATATCACAGATTTAACACTTGGCCGACCACCACCTATGAAGCGAGAGCTGTCACGCCCTCCAGAAAATGAACCACACTAAGGGCGACTCTGGAATTCCTGAGGACGACCATGTAAGTCCCAACAATTATCTTTCGTATGTCGAAAATGGCCACAATGCTCACATTTAAGTTTATCTCTTTCATCAGCTGAGAAACTACCTCGGCTATCTTGGAAACTTCCCCTACCACCACCTCCACGACCAAGGGAACCTCCTCGACCACCACGCTAAGTAGAAGAAATAAAAGCTGACTTTTATATGGAGAATGGTGGTGGAGGACTGAACATGGCATGTCGACGGTTCTCCTCTTCTTGCACATACGAATAAACCTCACTAAGCGATGGGAAAGGATCCTTTCCAAGAATTTGTATACGGATACCATCATATTCAGAGTTCAACCCTGCTAAGAAGTCAAACACCCTGCTCTCCTCAACTTCCTTGTGATACTCAACAACATCCTCAGAGCACTTGAGACGATAAGTTTTGTAATAATCAATCTCTTCCCACATTCCTTTAAGTGTGGAATAGTAAGATGAGAGATTTATCACCCTGACGAAAAAGAGGCACCTTCTGTCGCAAGTCATACATCCTAGCCTTATTCCCTTTCTTAGAATAGGTCTGAATCACAGAGTCTCAAATAGCTTTGGCAGTTGGTAAATACATGAATGTGTGAGAAATCTCAGGCTTCATAGAATGTAGTAACCATGACATAACTATAGCATTTTCAGCCTCCCACTTTGGAAAAGTAGCAGAGGTCAGATTTGGAGCTTTTGTCACACCGGTTAAGTATCCAAGTTTCCCTTTACCTGTAATATAGATTTGAGCTGAATGAAACCAATGGAGAAAATTATTTCCATCAAATCTAACTGTTGAAATAAGAGTGGTCGGGTTGTCGTTCCCCACTTCCATCCCTCCAAAAGGGGTTGATGTGACATCACTAGTTTCTGACATGTGTACATCTTCAACTACTAATTGTTACTCACCACAGAGTACTACATTCACGTCAACAAGACTCTCACAACCAAAATATCCTGTCTTAAATGGCTAATCTAACACATACACAAGTTGTAGTATCACATACCACAAACCACACGTTTGGACATGCTTCAACAATAAGCCTGAGATCCTAAAACAGTCCCGGAGCATTTCAAAATAGGAATCAAGACCTCCAGTAAACTAGAAGAAGCATTATGAGCAAGCAGGAGAGAGCACGACATCATCTGAGAGGGATTATTAATTTTCGAAATAAAAAAATGGCAAAAAATTCCCAAAAAACACGTCAGGCGTTAAGATACTCTAACGAAAAAGTTCACCGGCACTTCGTTCCTCCACCAAATTGAATCAAACCAATTTTGTATGATCCCCTACAAAAAAACGACCCAGATAGGTAAGATCAATCGCCGAAAAAACCCTCACTGTGATCAGATCGACGATTTGTTTCAAATCTGAATTTTTTCCTTTTTTTCAAAAATCTCCCAAAAAACATGTTTGTGATCACCAAAAAATTGTGGAAAAATTATCATAAATCTTGATAAATTAGCACAATCCAAGCCTTGACTTTTTTGTGACCTGACGTCATACGGACCTGTTGACGTCAGCATGTCCGTATGCTGACGTTAGCAGTGTTCTTTGTGTTCTTTGGCGTCGATCAGTCCCCGATCAATTCTCCTTTGGCTTTGATACCAAGTTGGAGTTTTTGGCTTCAATGAGAAGAAAATTAAGAGAAAGAAAGGAGAAGCGAGAAAGAGAAAGAAGAGAGAAACGTAGGGAGACTTGTAGATTGGTTCTCCCATACGGTATATCTCATTATTATATACTAGGATACAAGAATACAAAAATACCCTTATACCCCCTCACTACATATACATCTACACCGAAGTTCTTTTAAAGAGTTCATGCTACCAAATAGAAAAGGTTTCCCAACACTAGCGAAGAAACTTTAGAATTTTGTTGGTTTTTTAATCTCTAGGAAGTCTCAAAAACTCATGCAATACTCTATAAACTCAAAGATAATTCAAATTCTCCAATAAACAAGCAATTCTTATTCATAAAATTCAATTGTCTCAACCCATAGAGTCTACTATTATTTATACAGAAAGGAAACCCAACTTCTTTTCGTACTTTAACTCTAGCTTCTAATTAAAGACAAGTGATGTAGGATATCCAAAAGAATGGATTCCTAGAAGTGAGTAAGGTGATGAGATTCAAGAATCAATTTAAAAGAATGCAAGAACTTGATTCTTGAATAAAGAAAGCAAGAAAGGGTAATAAAATCAAGAATAAGAAAAAATTAAAGATACGAAAACTAGTATGGACGTGGAGTTATATAGGTATTGTAACAGTGGGTAATAAAGAGAGGGAAAGAGTTAACATGAGAGAAAAAGAAAAAGAAGGAGAGCTTACCTCAGTTCATGAGATATAGAGAGAACCAATACCACCAAGTCGTGGACCTCAAGAAAACAATCTTTATTCATAAAATTTCATCCCTTCCAAGAGTATACTAGTGATCCCTTTTGTAGTAAACTGTTCCTAATCCTAATATGATTGGGATTTCCTAAAATACCCTCCCTACCCCTTGTTGCACGAACACCCTTATACATAACTTAATAAAACTTTTAAAAAAAATCCCCAACTTTTAAATAAATTGCAACTAACCCCCTCCCCATGGCTTTAAGCGTATTACATCAATTTCCCTTACTAAAAACCAAAACAAAGAGCAGAAAATCTAACTAATTGGCATAGTCAGCATGCCTTCTCCAAGGTCTAGTCTTGGCCTTGACCTTGGGCTTCCAAAATGGGTAATTAAGCTCCATTCAATGAAGTGTTGCCGCATCAATTGCCCCCTCTGAAAAGAACTTAACTCCATTGAGTTTGGGGGTGGACCAATAATGACATCTCCAACCTTGGGAAACACGTTTAAGGAGAAACAAACCAACAGTTTTCTGATGGGGACATCTTGCCACGTGGCAACCCCAGGGTGTACCAGTGTAGGAGAAAGGTTCTCTTGAACCTTTATATTGACTAGGATGCTTTTGGAGGGCCACAATTTGATTTGGGACAGATTTGGAGTTGGTTTGAATACTTGCTTATTTGGAGGCTTGTGGGACCCACTTTCTTGAGTTGTGGGGTTACATGTGTATGCTTGCTTAGGAGGACATGTGGAGAAGTTTTATTTCATGTATATGTTTTAGTTTTGGAATTTTATGAGTCTTACTAGTTTATAGATGATTTTTATTTTTTAGTAGAGGAAGGTCATAGTTGTCATTTGCTTTTTTATATTGGGTATAATGGTGAAAGTGTCATAAAAGTGCATTAAAAGGCTTGGTCGACCAGCCCATTGGAAGGGGCATTTATTGCTTACTTTTTTTGGTTTCTATTTTGTATTCTAAAGAGAGAAAACTATTAACGTGGGTTTATAAAAGAAGGGTCTCTCTCTTTGATCAATATGGCATTAGGAATAAAATTTGAATGTTCTTACATCGATATGGCATTAGGAATAAAAGAAGGGTCTCTCTCACACGGCTGCAACTTCCAAGTTTTCTACCAAAGCTTGACCTTGGTTGGTGATGATCAAGGTTGTGGGTTGGTGATTTCCCACAAGTATTTCCTCTTATTATTCTTTTCTTTCATCTTCTTCTCACCATTATCATCTTCTTCTTCTTCCTCCTTTAGGTTTCTAGTTTTTCTTATTTTCCACTTACTGCCCACCAGCAAACCCATTCACATACATGATGCGGACAATCAAGCAAGACTTATGTATGTACCCCCACATAAGAGGGTACGGTTTAAATGTACATGTTATGTGGGGTTGATTAGAATTATCTAGGGGTGAGTTAATTTTGTAATAAGGCCAATAGTGTCATGATTAGTTTAGATTTTTTGGGTTTTTAGTTGCAATCCCGTTTTTCACTTTGGACCCAATTTTTCGATAGCCCTAATTTGACTTTTTGGCTTGATTTTTTTAGATAGGTTATTCAGTTACCTTTCTAATGAGACCAAGATTGCAC
>JAOXJP010232500.1:0-10459 GCA_025762735.1 Platanus orientalis | reverse complement strand
CATATTTTACAAAGGCCTCCTAATTGAGTCATGTATATATATTATTTTGATGTATAAAGAGATTATTAATTTATATATCAAGTGGGACCTATGTATTTTTTTAAAAATGTATTAACTTATAAATTTATCGAATTATTAATTTACCACATTGGTCTCAAGTTGGACTGGCCAAAAATATTATTTAATCAAGATTATTAATTTATTGAGTATTAATTTATCGAGGTTATACTGTACTAGGGTTCACAGGCAATCAAACGTTTGCCTTACGTGTAAGGCCTACACTTTCCGTCCCTCTATGCCTCTTTGTTTCTACCTCTCGAGTCGGTGAGAGGTAAAGATGCTTTGTTCTCGGTTTGTTGCCTTCTGATGTGTATGCTATGCAAAGACGACAGTATTTTGTTTTGTTTTGGTAAAACAGGTAAAAGAGTAATTTTCATAGCTGGGCAAACAAAAAGTTGTCGTCAAATTGGATAAGCTAATCCATCGATTCCATCTGTTACGAGAAGTTCAGAATGCAGCTTTGGGTGTGCCGTATAAGTATTAGAGAGTAATCCAGATAGAGGGGATCGTATATATGGGTAATGGGTGCTGTGTTCGCACTCCAATCGAACTATCCTAGACACTTTGCATAAACAAACGTGTTATATAAATAGTTTCTTTCCATAATGGAAAATGTTTCAGAAAGCAATCAACTTTCGGATCTAGGGTGTGATGTGTTTGAAATTGGATTAGGAATACGCCTTAGGAGTCATTTTCCATTATTGTCATTTGAAATGATTCAAGATAAGCATATACGCCAATCAAACTCGGTTGGAATCCAAGGAGACTTATTCCAATAAATATGTATGTTGTGTGATGACAAAGTGTTTGTAGTGTTTATATATGGTGAATTATATATGAAAAACCAAGGTATGCTTCTTTGAACCCAATTGAAATTCCTAAGGGAGTGGGGGAGGGGAGTGAATAGGATTTCTATACTTATTTTAAATTCTTTAACCACTTTATCATTCTTTGAAATATTTTTAGACTAATTTAAGCTACAACGGAAAATAAACAAGTAAACCAAACAAACCAAATAAGCACACATCACACATAGTACACAAAAATTTAAAGTGGTTCAATATTTCGAGCCTATGTCCATTATCCAACCGGTTCCTCTAAACCTATTTTATTTTTATTAATAGTTATTTTAAACTATTATAAGAAAATTATTAAAATTGAAGATTTATTTACAAATTTCAAATAATCCACTCCCTTGTAAGTGTGTTCCTAGTGACTTAGCAAAGGTCACGAACACATTATTGAAGTATATAACTTTTTCTTTGAGTTGCTTTTTTGTAGACAATTTTGATTTGTAAAAACAGTATTTTCTTCTAAAGGATGTAACTTAATGATTTGGGAAGCTCTATCAAGACCTTTACTAAGGTTTAATTATATGGATATCACTTAAGGTCATTGGCTAAGTAGATTTATCTCATAGGCTCTTTATCTCAGTCTTTTGACTTGAGTTCACTATGATATAAGTATAGAATCATTTATAGGTGGTGTGGACTTATGGGGCTCAATACCCTATTTATAGTTTCAAATGACATTCAAAAAGTCCCCTGACGGCTATAAAAATGGTAAAAAAATAGTTGTTTTGAGAATTTTTCAATCATGAAAATTCAAATTTTACGCTCAAGATTGGTCTTGAAAAACTTGAGGCTAGTCCCTAGATCCAGAAGCCCATTTTCAAAAACAAATTCTTCAAGCCGCTCGTTTTAAGTACTTATGGCCCCTGAGCAGTTATCAGGATCAAAAGTTATGATCATTTTAAGTTGAGTCATTTTTCAATACTTTTTTTTTATTTTACATAATTTCTTTTTTCAATTTTGGTCTATCATTGGTCCAAACCTTTTTTATGCTCTTTTCTTGGTCTAATCATTGGTCCAACTTGTGGGCAAAGTCCTTTGGGTTTTAGATCAATAGTTATCATTACATTAGAGTATATTTTGACGTATGATCTCATCCCAACCCAACTTATCAATATTTCAATTTTACCTTTAAGTTCCATGAGTTGGCTTTCTGGAGGAAGCTTGCATTTAAGATTTAAAGATTTTTCAACAATTCTTGAGTCTTTTTGGCATAATCATTTCAGCTTCGAGTTCATCTTCTTGGCGTTTTCCCAGACTCTAAACTTAGACTTACATAAATATACAAATTCCACATAAAGTTCCATTTCATGATCACTGCATGTACATTCTTTGTTTTAGAATGGACATTGATAATACCAAAATACCTAACAATCTCCCCTTTTGTCAATTTCAAGACAAAACAATAAAATTTATGAAGATAATCCTAAGTACACGTGTCTAGCCCATAATATCCCTTCTTGTCAATTACTCTCCCCCTTTTTGGCATGAGTTGACAAAGGATGAATCTTCCCTCAAGATGTGATGACTTTCATGCAGCACATCAAAACCAACTTACCTTTCTCTAAAATGTGTATTAATTCAACAAAATATAACTTTAAGCATAATAGTCATAGCTTAAATGATTTAACTATAGAGCTCATTCTCCAAACTCCATAAATAATTTAACTATAAGCACAAATTAAAGTTTTTCACAAAATTTTACTATTATATCAAAAATTAGCTATGGTATACAAAAAAAAAAATTAATACTCCCCATGAGGCACAAAAATGTCATATAATTGAGACATTTAAAAACTATTTTATTGTTAATTCACTAAGCTCCCCTTTTCTTACATCTTTGTTTTTCATGCAATTTTCCCTCCTTAACATATGCAAGTAAGAAAAATAGAGGAAATAGCATTTTTTTTTCTCAATGTAGAGCACATAATCAAAGTAGCAAAATAATTCAAACATCATAGGTAAGGCTTCTAAGATCACTTCTTTTTACCTAAATTTGTTTTAAAGAGACTTATTTATTTCTTTTAACTTCATTAATTTGTCTCTTAATTTTCTTATGTTTTGGCTCTTGGGATTTAAACCAATCATACTTATTTTCATCAAATTCTTGAATTTTTTTCTCTTTTATCAAGAATTTAAGAGCCAAGAATTTTCAACAATTTATTTTTCCAATTTTATACTTTCCTGTTCTCTCATTTTTAAAGATTTATGATTTTTCCAATCTAGTTCTTTCTTTTTGCATTCAAATCTCATATGTCCTTGTAATCCACAATAATAGCATTTAACTATAGAACATTTTGGATTTAAGACACAAGATTATCTTCCTTAGTATTTTTAGATTCACCTTTATAGCTTAATCTCATAATTTTTAAATTTTTAAGATTTTCTTCTTTTTTGCTATTGGGACCCCCTGTTTTGGTCTTCTAAATTTTGTATTTTTCTTTCCATGATTCTCCAAAGTCTTCTTCTCATCTAATGATTTATCAACATCTTTTAGGTGAGATTCTAGAGAACTATACTTGTCTTTTAATTCTTGATTTTTCATTCTAAGTCTAGAGTTTTCATTTTCAAACACAACTTGTTGAAGACATCGTAGATATCTTCAACCTCTTCATCACTATTATTATTACTGCTTGAAGGTTCTTTAATCTCATTGGTGATGGCCAACATGGCTTTCATATTGAAGGAGGAATCATCCTCATTACATGAACATTTATCTTTTGATGAATTAGAAACACTTCCATGGGTCTTCTCAATAAGATCCCATGCTTCTTTTGCGGAGTCTAAGTCACAAATTTTACTAAGGTAATCTTCATTAATTGCATACACAATTACATTAAGTGTTTTATAATTTTCACTGTGTGCATCTAACTCAGTAGTGGTTTAATATTTTGCTGGCGTTTCCGATTTGGACCAACCTTTAGCCACTATATTCCATATTGACCATCCCTTAGGCTTGAGGAAAACCTCCATTCTAGCTTTCCAATATACGTAGTCAGTTCTATAAAAAATTGGAGGTCTAGTAGTTAACATATCCTTGGCCATTTCAGATATAACGGATTTTTAACTTGGGTGGTTAAACCTTGTTCGAGCAACATACTCTAATACTAATTGAAAAACCAAAGTATGCTCTGATACCAATTGAATTTCTCGAAATGGTGTGATCCAAAGTTCCTAGAGGGGGGTGAAGAGGATCTCTATACTTAATTTTAAGTTCTTCAAACACTCTATCCTTCTTTGATTTACTTTTAGATTAATTTAAGTTGCAACAGAAAATAAATAATTAAACTAACATAACCAAATAAGAACACACCACACACAGTGCACAAAGATTTAAAGTGGTTCAGTACTCCGAGCCTACGTCCACTATTCAATCAGCTTCTCTGAGCCTATTTAATTTTTATCAATAGTTGTCCTAAACTATTACATGAAAATTAATAAACCTGAAGATTTACGTACAAGTTCTAGATAATCCACTCCCTTGTAATTGCACTCCCAGTGACTCTGATTAACACATGCTATCTAGTGACTCTGATGGACTAAGCTTCACTTGATTCCGATAAGTGTGATGAGGATCCACCTCCAGTGACTCTAGCAAAGGCTACGAACATGTTGAAATGTATAACTTCTTTCTTTGAGTTGTCTCTTGTGTAAGCTAATTTGACTTATAAAATCAGTCTTCTTTTGTTTCCAAAAGGTGTAACTAAATGCTTTGGGAAGCTCTCTCAACTCAAGACCTTGGTAAAAGTTTAACTATATGGATATCACTCAAGGTCATAGGCCAAGTAGATTTACCTCATAGGCTCTTTATCTCACTCTTTTGGCTTGAATTCACCATGATATAACTATAAAATCATTTATAGGTGTTGTGTGGACTTATGGAGCTCAATACCCTATTTATAGTGTCAAATGACATTGAAAAGGTCCATCAATGGCTATAGAAAATGTGTTAGGTCATATGCAATTTGTTTGTTAATCCCATTGTCAAAACATTTATGTAATGTCCATGAGTCTTGTAAGTGTCCATGTGTGCCAAAGAGTCAATTTCAAGTGAAGAAGACAAGGTAGACCAAAGACTTGAAGACTAAGACAGGAAAACACCTCGGGATAGCCTCAAGACCTCTGAAGTAATCAAGGTATAATCATGCATGCATCATGTGAGGAGTGTCATGAGAGTGGAACAAAAGTAGGCCTAGGAAAGTGTAGAAAAACCACTCATAGATCCAAGGCATTGGCGAGAGACCAAAGGGAGACAAGTTTAAGTGCATAACTTAGTACCCTAATTGATCACACGATTTTGTAAATGTAATATGTTGTAAATTTCATGAACTATAAAATATATGTATTGTATAGACTAGAACATGAGTGGTGTCATGTTAGAGTCTATGAGGTTCTTGAGTCCAAGGATCATGAAGATCATCATCAAGCGCTAATGAAGCCTCAAGAGATCAATCTGGGAGTCGACAAATCGAAGGGTTCACACTTCATTTCAAACTCTAAAAGTGTAAATAAGGTAAAGTGGCATGGCAACGGTGAACTAAGGACCCATAAAGGGTTTTCAAAGGTCCATGGACCTTCCCGGACCAAGGTGGGGCAATCCCAAGTCACTATAGTCCTCCCAAGGGGTTTGAGGCTGATTTCTATGACTTTGGATCAATCTAAGATCTCGATCTAAGCCTCCTAGTTTGATCCAAACTAATTTGAACCGATCCAAGATTTGAACCAGCAACTCTCGAATTATAGGTTTTAAGTGTTTTGCACTTGGATTGATCTTGGATCGATCCAAAGTAGCGGAAACACTACATAATGGTCTAAACTTTAAAAGTTAGTTTCTAATCAATGACTCATCTTTCTTGATCACTGGGGAATGTTCTAATCTAATGGACATGGATAATTTTCATCAATTATATAAAGGATTGAACTTCAAATGAGCATGTAATGGTTCTTGCAAAAATCTCATACTTGAAATCTTTCTTGCTCATTGTGGTAGATCTTGAGAGATTTAGTTCTC
The DNA here is from genome assembly GCA_025762735.1 of Platanus orientalis. Lineage (NCBI taxonomy): Eukaryota > Viridiplantae > Streptophyta > Magnoliopsida > Proteales > Platanaceae > Platanus > Platanus orientalis. The sequence goes on along the minus strand of JAOXJP010232500.1, from coordinate 4,537 downwards.
TAAAAACTCTTTCTATGCTTAGATAGGAAAATCCATACCCAAGACCATTCTATTGTCACCTCTCCAATCTTGCTAAGGCATATCCTTTAAAGGTAGGATACAAGGGTTGTCTAAAAGGAAACCCAAGAGGAGATAGTGCAGGATTGTGTGTCACACCTTGCTTAAGGAGAAGCAACCCACCGGAGTTAGCTCTACAAGCTTGAAGAGCCACCAAGAAGCATTGGGGATCTATAGTTACATCTTGCTCAAGGAAGAGCAACCTCAATTTATGTGAAAGGCAACATCAACCTTCAAAAGGTAATCTTTGCCTTCTTAACTTTATTTAAGTTATTGATACCACTCCCGTCGAAGACATTAGGAGAATAGGCACTACCGCTGGAGACACCAGTAGTGTAGACCCATTGGTCTTCTATCGAAGACACCAGAAGAGTAGACCATAAACCACACCCACCGGAGACACCGGGTGTAGCTTGCTTGACAAGTAGACTAAGCTTTTTAGTAATTTTAGCCTTGTTATAACACCTTCAATCTTAATAAAATTACATGGCTTAGTGGTGGGCTTTTGAGAGTGAATGTAGGCCGTTATGCTGAACCACTTTACATCTTGTGTGCATTGTGATTGCTTGTGGTTTGTCTTTACATTTGTCATCCATATTGTCAAGCATTACACATATTGTTATAATCTTACATGCAATACAATTAAACATATTCATATTCATGTGCATAATTCAATTACAATCAAACATTGAGAACAACTTAATTAATTAAACAAGCAATTGAATTTGGGGTAATTAAAAAGAATTTTAAAAAATATCCTATTCACCCCCCTTTAGGATCAATATTAGAACTTTAATTGGTATCATAGCAAGGTTGCTCATAAACAGTCTAACCACCAGGAAGATCCATTAAAAATCCTAGAAGCATCCTGAAGAATACTAAAATGTCTAAGAATGAAGGTTGGTCAATTTCTACTCCTCCCTACTTTAATGGGATGGACTACATTTATTGGAAAGCTCGTATGACCATCTTTCTAAATTCTCTAAGCCATAGAATTTAGGGCTCGGTAGTGGAACACTACACTAAACCTTCCACACACTCAAGTGAGTAGGTAGGGTCTAAAGTGGAAGCTTATGAAGCAAACCACAAAGCACTAAGTTCTCTACATCATGCCCTAAGTCCAGATGATCTCTGTAGAATAGGCATGCTGGGAACCGCTAAAGAAGCATGAGAACTTATTGAAAAGATCCACGGAAGTGTCCCAAGTTCATCAAGAGATGAAAATGTCACTTAGTGAGGAAAACAATTCACCAGGATCCAAAGTCCTTATGGTCTTTGGTACGTTTAAGGATTCACTTGATGAAAATGAATCCAGAAGTGATAAAGAAGAGGGTGAGGATGAAGAAAACATCCAAAAAGCCTTTAACCAACTCTATATAGAATATATGGAATTAGCCAAGACTGCCAAGGCATTTAAGAAGAAGACCACAAGTCTAACTCAAAAAAATGAAAATTTGAAAGAGTTAGAAAAGGAATTAAAAAGAAAAGTAAATTCTTTATAACTAAAACTTCACAACATTAATGGAAATCAAACTAAATGCCTAATTGAGAAGGATGAACTACTTAATATAAATTCTAATCTCTCAAATGAAAATGAAGAACTAAAGAAAATAAAAAGAGAATTAGAATTGAGGTCTTTGGCTTCCAACTTAGGAGAAAATCATCAAAGTTTAAAAGAAAACATAAATCTCCTAGAAAATAAACTAAGTGAGGCAAAAACATTCTTTAACCTAGAAAAAATAAATAGGAATGTAGAAAAGAGGAAATTAATTGAGGACAATGAAATCTCGTCCAACAAGACTCTAAAACTTGAACAAAAAGTCAAATCTCTAGAAGAGAACAAAAAGAGTCTTGATCTCACATGCTCTATACTTTCAAAAAAATCAATTGATCTATTTGTTCAAGTAAATGAGCTAAAAGAGCATGAAAAGAAATCTTTTAGTCTCCTTGCTCAAGAAAATGTAAAATCAAAGACAATAATAACATTGGGCAAAGAAGGAAGAGTCAAGGGAAGTTTGGGATTTAACTTCGGGAATTCTCAACCTCCTACTTACACAAAAGGGCCACAGAATACATTTGCAAAACGCAAAAGTAAGGTCAATGTCTTTCCACAAGCCATGATGTATGGTGGAAAACGATCTTCTTTCAAGAACAAAATTTTTACTCATCATGAAAGAAGAAAGAAAGTACCTAGCCTATTAATAGGCTACGACCCAACCTCTAGAAGTGATGTCTCAACTTCTAGAAAACCTCCAAACATATGCCATTATTGTGGATTGGATGGTCATATAAGGGTTTAGTGCATCAAAAGGCAAAGGAACTTGCAAGTCCAAAGGTCCCAAGAGTCTAGGAGAATAAATTAAGCTCATTCCCAAAAGACTCATGATGCAAAAAATCTACAACAACAAACAACCTTATCCCAACTATTTGAGGTCAGCTACACGAATCATGTTCCACCATTCTGCTCTGTTTAGGGTCATATCTGCCATTAAATTACAAGTTGTCATGTCCCTCCTTACTACCTCCACCCAGGTCAATTTTGGCCTTCCTCTAGTCCTTCTAGCACCTTCAACTTGTATTGTCTCACTCTGCCTCACTGGTGCAGTCATTGGTCTTCGTTGCACATGCCCAAACCATCTCAATCGACTTTCTCTCATTTTATCACCTATTGGTGCTACCCCTAAACTCCCACGAATGAATTCTTTCAAATCTTGAAAGACAATCAGGTAAAAAGGTGACACTGCAATTGAGGGATTTGGTGATATGAATAATAGACAATAGATATATGGTAAACTTGGAAACATGTAGTACATATGAAAACAGAATATTGGGAATAGTTGCAGCATTCTCTTCATTAGAAATAAGAGAATGTGACCCATCAGCTATTCGAACTTTAATCCAACCTGAACAGATATATATGATGAGGATGACATACCAGTCATGTGGTTGAAAGCCTCTGAATGATCTAAGAGCTACTAAGGTTGATAAAAAGGCATTAAGAGTTAATGCTGATGTACCTGAGTACACATTTGAGGATACTACAAAGGGTGGCTCCAAGTGAGCCATAAAGCAACTAAGAGAGTCATTCTCCTCTTGTGATGACGGACCATGGTGGATTGCTTTACTGTTGTAGACTGTAACATAGTACTGCATCTCATTTTTGTGCAAGTATTACACCTAATGTAAGGATGCAAGCGGCTCCTTCGCAAGAATCTACACACAAATTTGTTCATATTCTGCATTCAGGCCAGTCAACAATTCAAAGATTCTAGTCTCTTCAACAAGTTTTTTTATATGCAATATCATCCTCCGCACACTTGGGGTGGTAAATCAAATAGTTCAACTCTTTTCACATTGTCCGAAGAGATGAAGAATAAGAAGTTAACAACTCCCCTTGCTTCCACTGTGGGCTATAGGCTGCCATAACTCATACATGCAGTATTTCTCACTTCAGACATGATTGCTTCAACACAATACTTTTCAATAATTGTCACAAGTAACACACTGCAATTGGGCCTGATTTATACAAATCACCCAAAAACAGTACCAATTGAGTAATCATCATTACTCCACAGGACTGCACAGTCCTTTCCAAAACAACAAAGTCACACAACCTTTAGTCACATCAACAGTGGGTTATACAACCCCTAAACCACCAAATCACCTAAAAATTACATCAAAATATCTCACTGTACAACTGACATCCACAATTCGAAGTATCACTATCACCACTTCCAAGCACAATCCAAATACACTAGCTTAAGAGCAGGATTATACGGCCCACGATGACAAGTTCTTTCCCCGCCTTCTGTTCTGCTTTCAAGACTGAACTTATGAAGTCTCGTTTCTGTAGGGGACCAATTCGTTGACATACCACTGAACCATTTTTTATTAACATAATGACACCAAGCCCGTAGTGCGGCCAATGCCACTAAATCAGCTGCTTTATTTTTGTTGAAAGCATTAACACACACACAATAGGAACTATGATATCACTGCTAGATACTTCACATACCATTGGAACTTCCCAAGAACAAGACTAAACAGTCCTCATACACACTTGGTTGCTTTAAACAACCATCCACACTGCCTGCAATCAACTTTCAAGGGGCTACACTGCCCTATTGTACACACAATAGGTGTCAGTTAGTCCTCTTACAGCCAACACACAGCAAACTTATACCAGCATTAATCATTTGGAAGATTGAAATCACTAAGCATAGCTTTGTTCGAAATTTAGCCATCAAAATAAGGTCATAAAATTGCAAAAACAGGGTTGGGTGATAACATTGATGTAAAGAAATCATCACTGAATCATGAATACTCAATGGAATTGCACAAGACCAGTTTATATAGAATCCTACAATTGTATAGGACTAGAACCGACAGCCCTATTAGATCAGAAATTTCGAATCTGATTGCATGAACTAATTTCTTCGTATCTGGATCTTCAGTCGATTCTTCAGAAAGAATATATATA
>JAOXJP010232499.1:0-10459 GCA_025762735.1 Platanus orientalis | reverse complement strand
TAAATTCTAATTAAACTCTAATTCAAACTAAGATAATGTTGTTCCATTATGCACCACACATTCTCTCTTTTCTACTACACATGTGAGTCGTACCCACACATCACATTAGATCCACTTAAGCAACGATGTCAGCATCATACTCCCCTTATTTGAAAAAACTCGTCCTCGGGTTTTATAGTAAAAAAGAATCAGCAACAATGGAAACCTTAAACTGTATAACCATAGACTTTTCATCTCGCAAGGATCAGATGGTGGAAAGATTTCATAGTACCCCTCATCTATCTACTCAGGCTCATGGACTGGTGTAACTATCGAAATAGGCTGGATCTTGTCCTAGTTTGGAACTTGTTTTTCAATGATTGGCTGGTCTCAAACTTGGGTAGCAATGGGGCATTCATCTATAATGACCATTGACTCATAAAGCGGCTCGTCACTAATCTAATCAGCATCTCCTGCAACAAGATCATCACTCTTAACTTTAGATTGGCCTTCCACAACTTGTGGCTCATCATCATGTACTACCACTTCAGGCTTTTCTGTTACACTATATATTCCTTCAGTATGAGCTAAAATCTTAGACTTGGATTCATCCACATTTGCATTCTTCTATTGAATAAAAATTCGGATCTTATCTCTAATAGCTTGTAACCTCTTAATACCTTCCAAAAATGACAAATCTAAAAGAAGTAGTCCCATATTAAAAGGCCTGACTTGGAATTCATACCATGCACTCATTTTACATATTTGTAGAATATTAAATACCTTGTAAAATTTAACCCTCCTCGCATCCAACCATATTCTGCCTAGAATCAGTGGATGATCTGTGGAGAGACTTTTGTTAAAGAAGCACATGGCACTACCAATATACTCTCCACACTTAAACTGAACAATAAAATAGTCAACTTTGTAAAAATATAATGATATAGCCTTTGGATGTATAGATAATCTTCTAGCCAAACTAGGAGATATGTAGTTGTCCTCATGCTGATCACTAAGTATGATCCTAATAATTTATCCATACAAAAAAGTAAAAGGATGCTCAACAATAAACCCCGTGTCTTCACATCACGTATCTAAAGAATAAGAACATTTCCAAAATTTCAGGGTTTAGGCCATTTTCTATAATTTCAAATTAAACCCTTTCAAGACACACTTCTTGCTTTCCAAAAGTTTTAGGGTTTCCCGAGATAACAATTAAATAAGGATTAATTGTAACCTTACTCTGATACCAAAATTGATGTAGCACAAAATAACTTGCATAGGAAAGATTAAAAAAAAATTAAAAAGAAAGATAAGAGATTATTTGGCTTCTTGGAATGGAAATCCCTACCATTCAAGATCCAGCTCTAGGAAAATCCTACCTAGAGTTTCATGGAATCTCCATCATGAAAAAAATAACCCATCCCAGGTTGATCAGGCATAGGCTTCAAAGAAAACAATTCTTTTATTCAAAATAACATTCATTTATTAAAATTGTAGGTTACAAACATATATATAGACATTACATGTCAATCTTTCCAATTCCCACTCTAACTAAACTTCCTAAAAAAATAAAACTCTATAAAATAACTAAATCTCGATTTTGAATGACACTTGTCTGTATTTTGGCTATAACTCTCTCAAATCACATCGGATTCTCAAGATTTTGTCTTGTTGGAAAGGTAACTGAATAACCTTTTAAATAACACCAAAATCAGCCCACTCCAAAATATGGCTTAAAGAAGGAAAATGAGATTACAACTTTAACTTAAAAAGACTCCAAATTACATAAGGACTTGTAAAACAAATAAAAGACAATATTTAACAATAAATCCTAATTAAACTCTAATTCAAACTAAGATAATGTTGTTCCAATATGCACCACACATTCTCTCTGTTCTACTACACATGTGAGTCCTACCCACACATCACATAGGATCCACTTCAACAACGATTTCCACATCTTTCGGAAAGGAAAACAGGCAAAGGAAAGGAAACCAGTTGACAGGGACGGGGCAAATCTGGACGGTGGAAGACATATGGAGAAGCGTCGATTCTCTTCGGGAAGGGAAGATGGATGATGCAGGATCCAAAAATAATAATGGAGAAATGGTTACCGAGGGGGACAAAGTGAATGAAGCATGGATGCATGATCGCTCAACAATAGAGAACCATGATCTGACCGCTGCAAATAAAGATCCAGACTATTTCGTAGATCGCTAACCCTAGCAGAGTGGTGAGTGGGGAAACGTCAACAGATCTGAAAATAGGTGAAGATCTATTTCATGACGATACCATTAATGCGGCCAATAGATCTAGATCTGAAAGAGGCGATCGGTTTCTCCCATCAAGACATGTTAAAGACAGTCGGCTTTTTCCATCAAGACATGATATGGACGATCGGTTTCTTCCATCAAGACACGATGAGGACGATCTTGATGAGGAAACTGACACCAGTAACTGGAATGGAAAAGGAGATGATCAGATCGGGAACAGGAAAGAAGACGGTGACAAGATCACGTCAATTAGCAAAACTTGCATGGGATTGAATGCTATCCACTGCGAACATCACAGGGAACGTGAAGTTGAACATCAAAGGGCAGGTGATAATGATGTGTAGACAATCTGTTTGGATGCCATGGCACACAGGTGGTGCAACAGGGAGTGAGTCAACCGTCGAAACAAGGTGTATTGGATTAGGCGTCAACAATGAAGCGAACTCGAATCTAATCATGAAACAGGAGAATGGAGACTTCAATGGAGAGCGGGTAGATGACAATGGAAATCTAGTGTTTGGACGTGAAGAATTGATTAAGCTTTTACAAGATCCAATGGGATGTCAGGAGAAACTGAAGAGCTTGGAAAGAATGAAGGTGGCATGCAACGCTGAAACAGTTTGCTTCGAAAACATCAAAACTCAACAGAAAGTCCAACAGGAAACTCTTCAAACCGAAGAGAGAAATGAAGCAAAAACTTGGAGTTCTCTTTCTGTAAAAACATCAAAAACTGACGATGGACTCAAACTCAAGTTCATCGAACCAGATGTTGAAGGTGATGATATTGTCCTGAGATTTCTAGACAAGATCATTGAGGAAGAAGCAGGGAATTGGAAAAACACCTTGGTGGGCCAGTTCACGGGACAAAGACCAAGCTACTCATACGTCAAGGAAGTGGTGCAAAAACCATGGAAATTAAAAGGGAGCATAAAAACAAATTTGGTTGAGGAAGGTTTATTCATATATTCAGGTTCACCTGTGATGAAGATAATTAAGAATGTTGTATTGGAAGGAGGACCGTGGCATATTGGCAGAAAACCTATGTTTCTGAGACCTTGGACCCTTTCCATGGAGTTCAAAAGAGTCACCCTACACATCATCCCATTGTGGGTATTGCTACCAAGCTTACCCTTCCAGTTTTGGTTGCCAGAGGGTCGAAGCTGAATTGGTAGCGCATTGGGTAGGCCTATTTGTACAAACAAGTATACAAAATCGAGGGAAAGGCTATCCTATGCTCGAATGTGTATTGAAGGGCTGACAAACCTCTAAAAGATGAAATCACTTTTACCATGGAGAATGGGAAGAAATTTGTCTAGCAAGTGAAATATGACTGGAAACCACCTCAATGCAAAATTTGCAAATCCTATGGTCATTCCAAATCACAGTGTCCAAAGCAAGTCTAGCAACCAAAACCAAAGAAGGTGTGGGTGGAAAAAAAGAAGAATACAGATGTGAAATCTGGTGAGCAAGAGCCTAGACAAAGCAATCTGAAGAGAAGCATGTGGGTGAACATGGAAAATAAATTTAGTGTGCTCAAGGGAATGGATGACATGGAAGACATAAGTGGCAAGGCAGAACAGAATAGAGACGATGATCAAATGGGCAAAGAAACTCATAATGCAGCAGCTGATGATATGGAGAATGTGAGTCTTATGGAGGAAACTAATGATAAGCACCAAAGTAGCCATCACAACACAACACCAGAAAGCGAGAAAGAGCCAAATCAACAAATGAGCCCCACACAAATTGTAGGAGTTAAGTTTCATACTCAGAACTGTGATGTAGAGTGGGCTGATCAAATGGAACATGAAATGAATGAAACACATGCAACCAAATTTACTAATCAAAGCAAATAGCCAAAAGGGGCTGGTAGTAGCAATCACTCACATCATACTCAAGATGCAAATACTGACCTGGAACATTAGAGGCTTAAATGCCCAAGGCAAACAAAGGGAAGTGAAGAAAATGTTGAATGAGTACAAGCCTACAATTTGTATTCTTGTTGAAACTCAGGTGAAACAAAGAAGGATAAGATTCTCAGGAAGACATTTCAGTAGTGGGAGGTCATTGATAATTATAATGAACACTATAATGGAAGACTATAGATTTTGTTTAATAATGACCTTGTAAAACTCTCCAATATCTGCAAATCTCAATAGATGATTATAAGAATTATGGAAGACAAGCAAACTGGGAAACTTCAACTGCATTCGGTTCTCTCATGAAAAATTGGGGGGAGGATCTAGATATGAATGCATTGGATGATGTAAACAATTGTCTGAGTGAGGCTGGCCTAGACAACATGAAATGGAGAGGGGAAAAGTTTACCTGGTGGAACAAGCAAACAGGAAGAGGAAGTGTGAGAAGTAAACTTGACAAAGTACTTGTAAATGGTGAATGGCTCATAACTTATACAAATGCGGAAGCAGAATTTCTAATGCTAGGAGTATCAGATCATAGCCCAAGTATCACAACAGTTCAATGGAAGGAGATGAGTGGGCCTTTTAGATTCTTTGATATGTGGACCCAACATGAGGATTATATTCAAGTGGTGACTTCAGCATGGAACTTATCGACCTATGGTGATCCACTTTTCCAACTCACATACATAGAAACTAAAGGCTGTCAAACGAGCTCTGAAATAGTGGAACAAGAACTGTTTTGGTAGAATAGATCAACAGGTGGCTACAAAAAGAAAAGAACTACACCAAATCCAAGAATTGGCCAGAGCCACCAATGATGAACATCTCTTTGAGCAGGAGAAAGAAACAACCAAACAATATATGGAGATGCTGAATTAGGAGGAAAGCATGCTGAAGCAGAAAGCCAGGATTAATTGGCTAAAATTGAGGGACTCAAATAATGCGTTCTTTCATCGGTCGGTAATAGCAAGAAGGAGCAGAAATAATATTTTCTCTATTAAAAGATCTGATAGCAACATTACAAATCAAATTGCTAAAATAAGAAGTGAGGTCAAAAATCATTTCATGGCTATCTTAGCTCCTAAGACTGGTCTGCCACCGTGGGGACAGGTTGAATGGCCACAACTAAACACTCTGGATAGGAACCAACAAGACACCTTTACCAAAGAGATATCCGATGAAGAAATTGAAAAAGTTGTCCTAGAAGGGAAAGAGGGAAAGGCACCTGACCGGATGGGTTTACCCTGTCATTTTACAAATCAACATGGAATATTATTGGGGAAGATGTAAAATCAACAATTCGATATTTCTTTCAAGGAGGGAGAATTCTGAGGGAAGTCAACTCCACCTTCATATGTCTTATCCCCAAAATGGCAAATCCTGAATCATTTGATGATTATAGGCCAATCGCACTATGCAATTTGTTATATAAATTTATTACAAAGATTATGGCCAATAGACTGAGTGGAGTGATGAACCATCTGGTAAGTCGAAACCAAATTTCCTTCATCAAAGGAAGATTTATTCTTGATAGTATCCTGGTGTGCCATGAAGTTGTGAGAAGATTCAACAAGGAAAACCATTTCCCAGCATCCATTCTAAAAATTGATATCAAGAAGGCCTATGATACTGTGGCATGGGATTTCATTGAAGAAGTGTTATACAGAATGGAGTTTCCAACTCAATTCAAGGACTGGATAATGGAATGCATCACTACTGCTAAATATTCAATGTTGATCAATGGATCCCCAGCAGGCTACTTTCATGGTAAAAAGGGACTGAGATAAGGGGACTCTCTATCACCGTATTTATTCACTCTGGCTATGAAAGTGTTCTCCAAAATGATTGAAAGACATGTGCAAGGAGACAATATCCAATTGATTGCAAAATGCAAAGCCATTAAGTTGACTCACTTAGCCTTTGCAAATGATCTTATGGTGATGACCAAAGCAGATGCACAGTCCTTGAGAAACACAATACACATTATTGAAAGTTTTGCTATCCTGTCTGGTCTACAAATTAACAGGGAGAAATCAATCCAACTGTTTGCAGGGGTCAAATTTGAAGAAAAACAACAGTTGTTAGAAATTACTGGATATAATGAAGGAAAACTACCTATATGCAATATCTTGGTGTTCCTCTAATTTCTGGAAAATTAACAGCCGATGATTACAATATTATTTTAGATAGAATGAAGAAGAAACTTGCAAGATGAAAAATTAGACCCCTATCATATGTAGGAAGATTGGAACTAATAAAGTCTGTCCTACAAAGTTGTTATATTTTACTGGTCTGGAGTTTTTGGGTTTCCATAGCGAATGATGAAGCAAATTGAATCTACCTTTGCAAGATTCTTGTGGGCAGGTCTAGACTTGTCCAAAAAACTTCATGCTATGAGTTGGGAGAAGATTTGTCGTCCAAAGGAGAAAGGGTGCCTAAACATCAGAAGGGTGAAACACATGAATTAGGATGGAATCATGAAGGAAATATGGTGGATTGCATCTTTGAGAGAGAGTTCATGGGTGCAATGGGTTCATGTAAAATACTTGAAGCAAAACTCTATCTGGACAGTAAAAATATCACAGGTTGCATCATGGATATGGAGAAAAATCATGAAACTAAGAGAGCATACTAACAAACATATTCTCTATATCATTGGAGATGGGCGGAATGCTAAACCATGGTTGGAATAATGGCATCGAGAGGGAATTCTCATAAAAACATTTGTGGAAAGTATGAGGTATGATGCTAGTTCTGATAGAATGAGTACTGTGGCCTCTATTTTTCAAAATGGGGAAAGGACCAAGGGCACAGTTTTTAAAGGAACCTTATCAAATGGCTAGAGGATCGTCGCTGTCAAAAGACTAGAGAATGTGATAAAAGAAGGAGAAAGGGAGTTTCAAAATGAGGTGATGGCAATCGGAAGAACTCATCATAGAAATTTAGTCCAATTGATAGGTTACTGCCATGATGGTCCTAATAGGCTTCTCGTGGATGAGTACATGAGCAACGGATCACTCGCAGACTTCCTCTTTAACCCCGAAAAGAACACAAGTTGGGACGAAAGAGTAAGAATCGCTCTACACATTGCTAGAGGTATTCTATATTTGCATGAAGAGTGTGAAAATCAAATCATCCACTGTGACATAAAACCTCAAAACAAACTAATCGATGAGAACCGTTGTGCAAAGAAAAAAAAACAAAAAACAAAACAAATCAAAATACAACTAAGCTTTAGATATGGGTCACTGCGATGAATATGATGAAGAAGTGATGCCCTGGTTCGTCGAGCTCTCAACAATGAGGAGAACCCCCCTTTTGAGGAATTTTTTTTTTCAAGAACGAAGCACCCCAAATCCATAGCTTCAGCTCAGTTCTTAGCGTAGGTTGAATCCACAGTACCATAATCGGAGGCTAATCCGTTACCAGAGTCTACCTCTATATGCATCAGTTCCTTCCATCTAACATCTTCAATGTTGACGGGAAACTAGGGTTTTGAGAAATGGAAAATGGGAAGAAATCGGAAGACCTACGAAGTGGAGGGAAAAGTGAAAGCTAACTCGCGATTTGGCACCCTTTAGCTCAATACCAACGAAATTATCACATATTGATGTTGCAACACATAATTTCTCGGTAATAACCGCTCAAAATCGCTACAAAAAAACCGGTAAGGGACCACACCAAAAATCGATCTTATAACTGAACAACGACATGATTTTCGTTGCAAAAGCATACCTATTTCAGCGACTTTAATTGCAACATAATAAAATTTGCTGCAAAAGACCCGATTTCTTGTTGTGTAATCAAACCTAAGGTCGATCTTAGAGAAAGCCTTATCACCCTGTAGTTGATCAAAGATATCAATAATCCAAGGATACGAATACTTATTCTTGGCCTTCACCTTGTTCAACTGCCTATAATCAATGCATAACCTCATTGTTTTGTCCTTAACAAATAACACCAATGCACCCCATGGAAAAACACTAGGGAGGACAAAACCTCTATCATCAAGTCTTGAAATTGCACCTTAAGCTCTTTATGTTCTGGTGGCGCCATACAATAGGGTGCTATAGAAATGGGCTTAGTGCCATCCACCAAATCAATAACAAAGTTAGTCTCCCTACATGGTGGTAGATCAAGAAACACATCACCAAAATCTCTAACAACAAATATGTCTCCAATCTTCACCAGTTATTTTGATCATCTATTATGTAAGCTAGGGACTCTCACCCCCCTTTCTGTTACGTCAAACTATGTTGAATGGGAATGGAATGTTAGACATATGTGAATGAAATGGTTTAAGTTTAGATGTTTGATTCTGTTGTGTATGTATGAATGTAAAGGCAAAAAGTTTGAATGCAAATTGAAAGGTATTAGGTTAAAAATGAAATTGATTAATGTCTTGTGCTAAAATTTGTAGCCCTATAGGTATGGGCTTCAGGGCGTGACACTCTTGGTCATTATACCAGCCTTATTAACAGTTGGAGGGTGTGCTATAGATGGCCCTGGGGTTTCGTTAGAGGAAGCCCCTTTCTTTGCTCCCGCCGTCATTACTGTAGCTTGGGATGTATGTGCGGGTCCGAAGATCCTTCCTTGCCGACTTAAGGCACATAACAAGTTTTCCCTTTAACATGAGATGGTATAGATGGGTCTGACCTTTGAGGATGTATCCCAGGTGGGAATGCATTTATTGGGATGCCCCCCACTTCCTGTTGAGCATAAATGGCCTTGCAGATATTTGCTCTCCTATATTGCACAATATTTCCTTTTTGCCTTCTGTTGGGAGTTGTGTTAGAGGTTAGGATTTCCATGACTTAAGATGAACTTGCCTCCCGGTTCTATCTAATCATTCATGAATTTCCTCAATGGCTCGAATTTGCTGAGAAACATTGAGTTTTTTGAATCCTATGCTGGTCTGGGCTTGGTGTTGCTTTTGCAAAGCCTGAAGTGTTCAGGTGGTGAAAATTCCCACCTTTTGGTCTTATTGGAATTTTCCTTCAATCTTAGTTAAGGTTTTTTTTTATAAATCTTGACCAGTTTTATTTTCATAATGTCCCTTTTTATATGACTTATGATTAGTCTTTTTCTTCTTTTTCTTCAAGGATGACATAGCAATTTTATAGCTTAGGTTCATGATCATGACTCCAGTCACGACTAAGTAATGAGCTGTGGGCCCAAACTTGTCAGCAGGTCATAATGGCACTATAAATTGCGATGGCTCCTAGGAACTTCTAGGCTTGAGAAATTATTTAAAGATTAAGGAGTTTGTGATCTAATGGCCACTTGTTGCAATAAGATGGTTTATAATGTAACGGCTCAAGAATACGTCATTTTCCTCTTTAAGAATCAATAATTTTAATGCATACTCTCTTGTTTTGGTTTTATGGCCTTGTTTGGGTATTTATAGAGTCCAGAAACCCGTCCCCAAAATGGTCACAAAATCCAACATTTAATGGCGTAATCATAAATTTTTTTTCTAATTTTATTGCCTTAGACTGATCCAGACTTAGCCTTGACTGATCCTGACACCCACCCAACTGGGTGCTCTCTGTCTGATTGATCCCGCCTTATATCTGCCTAGCAGTGGGCATGCAAACTGGTCATGCCTGTTAAGTATATGTATTGTCAATCTCATGTCAAAACAACTATGTTGTAAAGTAAGTGTCAAGTCTAAGATAATGTTGCAAGCTTTTTACATCAAATATCAAAAGGGAGAAGAATATTGGTTATCCGTTGAAAGGAAACCAGAGAATCACAAGGCATCAAAAACTTATTCTCTACTACATTTCAAACTGTGGAAGAAAAGGTACATCAGCTCATAAGAAGGAGCATCCGTCATCGGTTCATATTGACATATCAACCTATATGAGGTAAATCTGTATTTGTTTAATCTTTCATTGTTTAAATCCCTTTCCTCGGAGACACTAAAAGGAGTATTGCACTCTTCGAAGACAAAGAGTGTAGATTAAGTCCCTTCCGCCGGAGACACTGGAAGGAGTATTGCACTCTTCGAAGACATAGAGTGTAGGTTAAGCCCCTTCAGCCGGAGACACCAGAAGAAGCATTGCACTCTTCGGAGACAGAGAGTGTGTTAGGTCTTATGTATTGTCAATATCCATGCACAAAACAATGAAGTACATGTAGTGGTCATGTAGTAGGACATTATGTTATAACTATGTATGTTCATGTAAGTCCAAGAAGAGAATCTGGGAAAGCACTATGATGAAGGACTCGAAGCCGGGATGACCAAGCCAAAGAGACTCAAGCGTTGTTGAAGAATTC
>JAOXJP010232498.1:0-10460 GCA_025762735.1 Platanus orientalis | reverse complement strand
TGAATCTCTATATTTTTATAAGCCTAAATAGCAACCCTAATCCCCAATTTCATGTTTAGGTAGGTCTCTAGTGAAAAAGTCCTTAAAATTTTGTAAAAATCGTGGTTGTATGAAATTTTCCACTTTGATGATGTCATCCTGCCATAATTTTTTCTAGCACAGACACTCAATGGGAAAACGGCCATAACTTCGGCTACAAAACTCAGATTCACTCATCGTTTTTTAGTTGGAAACTAGACTTCAAGAGCTTTCCAAGAATATATAGCTTGTTCTCTAATTCATTCTAAATTTTTATTGGTGTATTTTTAAAGTTATCCCAAAATCTATTGATTCAAACCACACCAGATGGTAAAAACATTGGTTGAGAAAATTGTAATAACTTATTCTAGAAAACTTCAATTCACTCACTGTTTATCGCATTGGAAAGTACTCAGATATTTCCAAGCATATATTATTTGTAGGGTGATTCCTACGGGATTGATACATATTTATTTATAAAGTTGTGCTAACTGTTTAGGACAACTTCAAAATTTGTCATGTCCTTAACACCTTTTTTTTCTTGCTTAGTAAATTATCTTTAACTTCTTCGTTTGTCTGTTTCACTCGCGGTTTTTTGCCTAGGACTCTAGACTTCCATGTCTATCCAAAGGTATAAGTTTCACACACAAATTATTTCTACATTTTCATTGGTGTCTTTCTAAAATTGTGCCAATATTTAGATCGACATATGTGCCTTTAAGTGGTCCTATGTGTATACAGAACTTATGTGACATGTATTAACATTTTAAGTGTGACACGTGTACAGTGATATGTGTGTCATGGTGCAGGGTCTTACAGTATAACTACCATGATTTGATTCACCTAGTCAATAGTAGAAAGACACTTCAAATTGTCCTCTTCAACTATAGTAATTATCTATCCATCATTTAGTAACTAGAAAATTGTAACACATCTCTACTTGAATTGCAAAAAAGATTTTGGACCAAGCACTTGTTACTACTCCCTACACCCTATTTCTAGCTCTCCACCAAGGTCAAATGAAAACCTTGAATTATCATACTTTTCATCAGGCGATACAGACTACCACACTCTTGTTCCTTTATCAAGACTAAACAACCATGTTTATTAGTTCCATTGCAAATAAATACTTGCATCCTATAAAGTTTAACCATTCTATTAATATCGATTCATCTGTTTTTTTTGGATCATACAACACACCACTCAAAGTGCAAGCCACTCAATAAAAAATCTTGATCTTCACCATACTAACACCCATGACGTTAACAGTGGATTTGCCATATAGAAGATAAGACATGACCTTTTCTCTTGGAATATATTAGGATATTCTTTCTTAGAGCATATGTAAAAAAGGCATTGACTCTAACATCCACTCATCATTAAAAATACACATACTTTTAGAGATTGTGAGAATGACTTTGACATATATTCTTCATGATCCTTTGCCATTACTTTATTAGGACCATCATCTTTCTTCCTATTGACACAATTTAGAGAATCTCATTTAATGTGACATATTTTTTAGAGAAAATATTAAATATTACTCTTCCGTTTATAATTACTTAGCCATGTTATTCCCAAACCCCTTTGTAGATGACTATTTATTGTGATTCTCCTCCTGACAAACCAATCCATAATCTTAACTTCCTTCAAGCTTTAGTTTATCTCCAAATCTTATTTGATAAGAATGATACCATGATGTTCTTCATTGTCATTTCATACAATTGTCGCTTTAGATATATCTTGTTAGTAAGTCTCTTTCTCATGCATGTTGTAGACAGAAAAAATACAGGATTTATAAAATTACCAAAATACCCCTACCTACAAATGAAAGATAGAGATTGCAACTGAAGTGGTTCAGTCATGGATGGGTTAGTCGTCAAGGCTCAATTGCAACTGACAAACCCAGAAATCCAAATTTATTATATTTTTGTATTTTGACACTTGAAAACTGCTACCATTGTGGTTTCAGACTCCTAAAAACCCAAAAGACTAATGGAATTGTCCAACATCATACATAAGTCTTTGAAAGAGCACATCCTACTCCAACAAGGTTTCAAATTACAGTAAGTCTCTAATGTCTCATCAAATCCTACAATCAAGAGATAAAATAAGGGAAATAAAGAATTATTTTAAGGATAAGGAATTCAATCTCAACCATAGACTTCACATCAAGTTCAGACGAAGGGTACACAAGTAGCCACATTAGTGAGTCTTCTAGAAGACATCAGGAGTAACAAATAAGCAAACTCCTTAACTTTAGGTTATAAACAAGCAACAACTTAGAGTCTAAGAAAGAATTTATGTCCAAGTCGCTAGTGTAATACCCCAAAACAATGGGGTTTTTTTTTTTGAAAAAAAAATAAAACAAAACATCTGAAGGGGGTTTCATTTGTCTCAGTCGACCGAACGAGAGAGAGGGAGAGGAAAAATAAAAGAAAAAGAGAAACCCAAGGCCAAGAGGGGGGAAACGAAGAGGAAGAGAAGAGATTGAAGGCCTCTGTAGTTTTTGTGAAGGCATCATTCCATTGAATTGTAAGTGGTCCTCTATTCTTCATGTTTATAGTTAGGGTTTTTCATTTATAAATATTTTATTTTTACTCTATAAGATTTAAATTGTTTTTACCTTAGTTAAAAATAAAGATGATGTATTTTATTATAATTCTAAACCTACTTTCATGCCTATATAGGTAAATATAATGATTTGTTTGCATCCCCACATTTGATAGGGTTTGTTTGACATATGATTTGAATGTATGCATGAAATAAATTAGGGCCTCCCTAAAATTATAAAATGAAAACTAGTATTTCATTTTTTTTTTAAACTTTCACTCTATTGGATGTGTTTGCTTCTGTTGTGAATGAACATAGAGGGGTTTAAGAGTTAAAAGAAGGTACACCAAGTTAGATTTAAAAATAAGGAGTTTAAGGGTTCTTAGGCTCCAATAGAAAATGTTACACTAGTTGCAACTCCAAAGGAAATGATATGTTTCTTAGGAGAGGCCAAAGGGTCAACTCGAGAAACAACCTGTGGTGGAAAAATGGGTAACCACAACTCGATGTCATAGCTAGGGGGGTTGGGTCTTTATGCTTAGGAAGTTAGTTAAAATGTTTAATAGTGGATTAAATACTTGTCATTTATTCTTCATTATATAACATAGAATTATTCATTAATTTATTTATATGCTTCTATCTTAGAAATGCACAAATTACTTTTATATTGAATGACTTATGTTGGTTGAAATGATTTTAAGATGTATAAACACTATTAATAAAAATAGACATTAAAATTTGCATTATATTGTTGATGGTAGTTGACACTTTTGTAATACATAATAAATACATAGCATTGTATGGCATAAATTTATGTATGCTTTTGATTGAGCATAAAGAAAAAGGGGCGCTTCCCTATAAAGAGTATAAAAGATAAATAGTCGCTTCCTTATAAAGAGTATAAAATATAAAGGATTTCTTCTCTATAAAAAGTATACAAAGAAAAGAAAAGAAGGATGTGGGTGCAATTGTATTACATGCATTTAGTATTATGCATGATTTTCTATTGACGTGGTTCATATTAATTATTTAGTCGATATGAATTGTTTTTTTGCTTAATGTGGCTTTACTTGTTGTTGTGGCCCTGACTTAGGGTGTCTAAACAGAGTTATGGGTTAGAGTATGGTGAGAAGCTACTTTGTGCTTAACGGCCAAGGTTAAGACTGGTGATTTAGCCACTTGGTGCAAGCAGCCAAGGGTTACAACTATCTCCCATCTACTCCGTATCAACACCTGTAGTTACGAGACCAGTACAAGTAATGACTGATACTTTACACAGTGCATTCATTACATATCATTTCTAGACATCAACATTATGTATCTTTACCGAATGTATTTTTATTTGATCAATTGAATATTATTTCTTTATCTTGTTTTTCCTTACTATAAACTTGTAGAAGATTGGAGTAACTTGCTGAGTTTTTCCCAAGCTCACCCCACCATTTCTTCCCCAAAGATTGTGAATCATTCTGTCGCCACATGGAGCGAGATCCTACGACTTGATAGCTCACGTTTACGGCCAGGTTCACAAGTAGATATGGTATTTTTGTAGTCTAGTGTAGATAGACTAGAGTTTTACCTTGTATAGTTTTGGCTCTGTTTATATCCCGTCTGTGGGATAAGGATAGATGATATTTTGCACTGAACTACAATTTATATATAAATGAAATCATTTTGGTTTAGTTTATGTCCATGGACACTATTTTATAGTTTTTATCATGTTGTATGGACTCGGGAATTCTTCCCTGTGGACCCAATTGCATAGCTACGCTGCCATATGTTGCATTTTTTTGTAAGTTTTGTATGATTAGAAGTCTAACACCTCGGGATCCAGTGCCTTGGTGAGGTATGGGTTTTGAGGCGTTATAACTAGCCACTCTATTAATACCTAAATGTCACACGTTTTGGGTAATTTGCATTCATCTCTCAAGCTTTCTTACTTTCAAGCTCTTGCAACCATCTTCCATAAGTTTAAAGCCACTACGCCCAAGGTTCATCCTTTCTCCAAGGAGGTTATAAGTCTTTAAATCTCTACACCATTTGAAGGAAACATCAAAGGATCACAAGAACTTAGGGCTAATGGCCACAACTAGGTGAGTTTATGATTGTAATTAGCTTAGTTTCAAGAAGCATGGACTGCAATAATGGTTGTTGTTCCAGCCATATTCAATTCATATCAATGAAAGGTCTACATATTTCTCTTTTTTTTTTTTTTTTTTTACATTATGCATATTTGCTTGATCTACAATTTGTGTAAATAACAAAGGGTTAATTGGAGGTCTGTTGCCCTAAACAATAGAAATAATAATTAACAAAACTTCTAAGAAAGGTTTTGAGTGAAATTCCCCACCATAAAATAATAAATCAGCCACTAAAAGCTAGGTAATTTTCATATTAAAATTTCAGCCTTAGAGCAACGAAATTTGGTGTGACATACATTTTTTTTCTAAATTATCCCATAAAATTAATGTTAAATCCCCATTTACAATGTTAAAAAATAATTTATCTACAAGACATATAAAGGTGAATTGTGTTGACTGTCCTATTTGCCATCCTCCATTTCCGTGTATTTTTCTAGAATGCCTTGTATAGGCCCTCTTTCACCAATAATTCATTTACCCTTGTTTACCAAATAGTAAACTACTACTTTAGTTAAAAAATAAAAAATAAAATTTCATTGGGAATTAACTTATGAAACCCTTCATTGCACAAACTTTAGAGAGCAACCCTACAAAGTAATAGTTTTACTCACTGATTTATACTTCTTTCTCCCAAGCACAATTTAGAAGCTCTGATACCATTTATTGGCATAGTGAAAACTATCCAAATATACCACATGATGGGATAACTCTTACCATTCATGATCAATGCTACATAAATAATTCAGCAACAAGGACAATCCATAAGCACAAACACAGACACAAGATGGTGATTTTTATGTGGTTTGGCCAAATTGTCTACATTCATAAATAAAAGGGATCTGATTTTCATTAAGTGAGAAAATAAGCATTTTATATTAAAGCTTTATCAACATTTATTCTCAACAACCCAAGAAGAGAAAAGTCATGGGATTTCTCAAGTCTTTTTCCTATAACCCTCTTCCTACAATTTTCCATGCCCTAAGAACCCACATTTGGCCATTGAGAGCATATATAGAGTTCTTCTCTGAAAAATGTGCCTTGTTTCATTCTCAAAAGAAAAATCAATTTCCATTTTAAAATAGAAGGTTGTTTGGCAACCATTCTATTGAAGGTTTTTCTGATTCTTTTATTCTCATGAAAAATTTGCAAAAATTGTATTTTGCAATACAAAATCACTTCAAAGTCTCTTGCAACTATCTTGAACCACATTTTTTAGAACGATACTTGAAACTTTTCTTTTTTGTTACAGGTGATAACTTTTCTTATAGTGATAACAAATCACTCTAAAAAAAAATTAATAGAAAACAAAATCTATCTATATATTGAACCGGAGATAGGGCTATTAATCG
Organism: Platanus orientalis; assembly: GCA_025762735.1. Classification (NCBI taxonomy): domain Eukaryota; kingdom Viridiplantae; phylum Streptophyta; class Magnoliopsida; order Proteales; family Platanaceae; genus Platanus; species Platanus orientalis. The sequence goes on along the minus strand of JAOXJP010232498.1, from coordinate 4,399 downwards.
GGCCAGGCTGAGCCCGGCTGAGGTCATCCCGAGCTCAACCTAAAATGTTTTACCTAAGCTAAAACTCGGTCTGAATTAAACTTTAGGCCTAGAAGTTGGGTCCGAACTCAACCCGTTTTAAAACAACAGGCTTCAGGCTGAGTTCGGGTTACCCAAATAAAATCTTTTTGCTTAATTTTTGGGTTGATTCTAGGCCCATAATTTCTCCTAAATGCATATTATATGTGTTTTTACGTTAACACTTGAACAATTTGATGATAGTAAATTTGTTAAAAATATATGAATCCAAAAAGAATAAATGTATTAAAATATAAACCTAATATATTCGTTTTAGTCAACAGGCCATGTCTTTTAAACCTGAACCAGATGTTAGATTGAATTATTTATTTCGATATATGCGTATACACTTTCAATCCTTGATACAAGAAATTCTCTCTTTCACTTTATCTTCTCGAATTTGGAAAAGATAAAAAATAAAAAATAAAAAGTGGCGTCGTTCAATAAAGATGGCTCAGTAATAAGGGTGGCTCACTCACTCACAGTCAATTACCAAACCTGTTCAGCCTAATAATAATAATGTAACTTACAAGATATGAGACCCTGTCAAAATTATCCTAATAACATCACTACTTACGCAAGAAGACATTAAAGAATGCAAGGTAAATGATATTTTATACCCTGAAATATGATAAGCGATGATAAATGATCTTAGAGGAAGAATACTAAACGTCACCCATGATCTAATTTACCATTAATTTAAATCCATCATCCATGCATCAGTGGTTTATCACGAATTCATATTTGTGTTATAAGATGTCCTGGGCTTCTTTGATATCTGTTTCCATATGTCAAGATGTTATTGGGCAATCTCGCGGCAAAATGTCAAAGAGTAGTTTATCATTTTAAGAATTCACATCTTCTTGGACGTCTCACTATTATTTTTATCCTCTTGAGGAGAAATTCATATCATGCACTCTTATGTAGCACATAAATTTTGAGCAATGATCAGCTGTAGCAAAATTTTCTATAGCATTTTATAGTATGAACAAAAGCATAGGTATTTTGTCTTTTAACATGGGATTTTATCTTTTGTGATCTTTTTATTTATTTTATAAAAAGCTACAGAAAATTTTGCTACAGATGATCATTTGGCAAAAATTTTAATAAATTAGACAACAAATCTTTAACGTCGTCATTGACTGCGCATTTAGTTGAAGAGCAACGCCCACCTTACGAAAAAGAGGGATTTTTAGACCTAGCAACGAAATAGCAAGGGCAAAGCAACGTACTGTATAAACACACAAAAAAAAAAAATGCTTTTCTAAAGTAATGGACTGTGTATAAACGAAAAAATATGAGTGAGTTTTTTTTTTTATAATTTTTATGGGTATTATTTTATTATTTTTGTAGTTTTTCTCCCGCACGCTACTTTACCTCAGTTGATCTTTATGCATGAATGAGTGGCGTTTTTAATATTTGTGACCAGTGTGTGATGGAGCCAGAAATTGACACCCGGATTGCATAAAGTTTGAAAAAGATGCACTAAATTTAAAACATATCACGTGTCAGTCTCTGCCTTTGTGGGTGTCTGCTTGCCGCCTGCTTTGGCGTTTTTTGCTATAAAAAGGAGGGAAGGGAAGCTGCTATTGCTAAACAGACAAGATTTGTGAAAAACGAAGAGAGAGAGAGAGAGAGATGGGTAGTATTGGAACGAAGAAGCCTCATGCCGTTTGCGTCCCATGCCCAGCCCAGGGCCACATAAACCCCATGCTCAAAGTAGCCAAGCTCCTCCACTACAAAGGTTTCCATATCACCTTTGTTAACACAGAATTCAACCATCACCACCTACTCAAGTCTAGAGGTCCTCATTCTCTCAATGGCTTTCCCGACTTCCAATTCGAGACCATCCCCGACGGTCTCCCGCCTTCGGATATCGATGCTACCCAAGATATCCCACCGCTCTGTGATTCCACTAGCAAGAATTGTTTAGTTCCCTTTCGCAACCTCCTTTCCAAACTCAACCACGCTTCCACCTCCAACGTTCCTCCGGTCACTTGCATAGTCTCCGATGGGATAATGAGCTTCACTCTAAATGTTGCTGAGGAACTTGGAGTCCCTGAAGTTCTTTTCTGGACAACCAGTGGCTGTGGCGCCATGAGCTATGTACACTATTCCCACCTCATGGAAAGAGGTCTTACACCACTCAAAGGTATAACTAGATAAAAACCCACTTCGGAAAATCTCTCTTAAATCGGTTCATCTATAATCTCTGAGCCAACATAACTCAATACTTAATCTACGTTCCAATGGTGAACTGAACAGATGCTAGCTACTTAACGAACGGTTATTTAGACACTGCCATCGACTGGATCTCTGGAATGAAGGATATCCATTTAAAGAAACCAACCATGAAGAAACCAATCACATAACACAAATGTAAGTTATTCGGCCGTAGCCTACATCCACTAGAGAAGGAAGAGAGGGTTTATTATTCATAGTAGTGTCAATGGAGATTACATCAGCCCTATATAAGGAGATACACAGCCTTAATAGTGCTACTAAATTAGAGACATAGATTACGGAGAATCACATAAATTATGCACTCTCCATAAATAGCCCAAGTGACTAGCTCACCACATCAACCCATGGTTAGAAACAAATCCCTTGTAAATCTTTATTCTCCAACACTCCCCCTCAAGTTGGTGCGAAAATATCAATATAGCCCAACTTGGATAATATTTCGTGAAACTGAAGGGCTGGAAGACCTTTTGTAAATATATCCGCCAATTGCTGATTTGTATGGACAAAGGTTGTGCGGATGACATTGGTTTGTACATTCTTTCTAACAAAATAATAGTCAACTTCAATATGTTTAGTTCACTCATGAAATACTAGGTTTGAAGCAATATGCATATATAGCAGCCTAATTATCATAGAACAATTGAGTTGGTAGAGATGAACCATAACCCAGGTCTTGCAGCAGAGCTCGAAGCCATATAATTTCAATGGTAGTTGATGTCATTGCTCTATATTCCGCTTTAGCACTTGAACGAACAACAACACTTTGTTTTTACTTTTCCAAGTGACCAAGTTACCTCCAACAAACATACAATATCCAGTTGTAGACCTTCGATCAATGGAACATCCTGCCCAATCAGTATCAGTGTAGGCAGTAATAGAGTTATGATCATTCTTACGCATTCATATACCTCTTCCTGGTGACCCTATCAAATACTGTAAAATTCGAGTAACGGCATGCATATGTTGAGTCTTGGGAGCATGCATGAAACAACTTATCAAACTAACTACATAAGAAATGTCAGGTCGAGTAATGGTCAAATAGATTAACCTACTGACTAACCTCTGAAACTGACCAATATCAGACAACAGTACACTGGTATCATCCAGTTTTCCTCCGCTATCAGTTGGTATATCAGATGGTTTTATTCCAAATTTACCTGTTTCTTGTAATAGATCCAATACATACTTCCGTTGGTTAAAAAAGATGCCTCTTTTTTAGTAGGCAACTTCTAATCCTAGAAAGTACTTCAAAGTTCCCAAATCTTTAATGGCAAATCTAGTGTGCAGCAGGATCTTAAGCTTAGAAATTGCATTTTTATCATCACCAGTAATGACTATATCATCAAAATAAATCAAAACAACAACAACATCGAAATTACCTCTTTTAACAAACAAAGAAGGATCTACATTACTCCGTTTTAGCCCATTCATCATAAAGACCGAACTAAGCTTAGCATACCAGGCTCGTGGAGATTGTTTAAGCCCATAGATCTCTTTTTTCAACTTACACAGTAAACCAAACTTAGCCTCTTGAGGATGCCTAGGTGGGATGCTCATGTAAACCTCTTCTTTAAGATCACCATGCAAAAATGCATTTTTGACATCTATTTGAAACAAGTTCTAGTCTTGATTCACTGCAAGAGAAATGAGGACCCAAAATGTGTTCATCTTTGCCACTGGCGCAAAAGTTTCCTTATAATCTACTCCATATGTTTGTATGAATCCTCTAGCAACAAGTCTTGCCTTATGTCATTCTAAGAAACCATCACTATTGTATTAATTTTTTAACACCCAACGACATCCGATAGTTTTTCTACCTGGAGGCAGCTTAACAATCTCCCATGTTTTATTTTCATCTAGAGCCTGTAGCTCTTCTTGCATGGCTTTCCGCCAAACTGCAATGGAGTTAGCGTCTTGAAAGGTCTTAGGTTCTTGGGTATAAGCAATTGCACTCAAGAAAGTTAGGTGAGTCTGAGAAACATTATTATATGACAAGTGTTCCTGCATAGGATAAGACATAGCATGATATGTGAAGAAATCTTTCATTCTCTCTGGAGGGCGAGTGTCTCTACTCGATCGTCGAGTAGCTTGAGGTGAT